>JASANC010004741.1:0-36834 GCA_030248135.1 Theristus sp. LFF4_11
TTTTAAACAACAAACGCGGCGCAAAAATATGACTCTTATGTACTTGTATCCGTGTGTACCACATCAGAGACTTGAAAAGCGTTGTCGAGCCAAGTCTTTCACTGCTTACACAAGGCCATATTCCTCCTTTTATATGCGTCTCCCGCATTTTTAGATAATATCATACATGAATGAAATGAATAGTTTTAGTCGGTAGTTTGACGGAAAGGTACCACTGCTTCCTTTGTCCGCAAACCTGTATATTTCAGCAAAGAGCACTCACTCTGACGGCACAAACGCCTTATTGATGCGTATGGGTCGAATTTTAGAAGGATGCCCAACATCGGTCACTGCGAAGTGCACTTTGAAGTACAGTCCAAATGCGTACAGGTCAATTTGCCTTCCGCTTCTCGCACTGAAACACCGAATCGGTCGCAGTAAAACGTGAAAGCAGTTCAGAGCATGTGTTGCTAACTACGTAATGTAGAGTCGTACCAAAAGTCGTCAGCGTCAATGAGAAAACAATGTGCCGCGGTGATAATATGACGTTGTGAAATCAACGTGCCACTGCAATACGGATTCGGGATGGCTGAAAAGTTGCAGAAAACCAAAACGATGCGCTCAGAAACTGAAGGACGCACAACTGCGAAAGATATGTGTGCGTTGACAAATTGGTTACTTGTTAACAAGTGTAAGACAAGTGTACTAATTTCTAATTTTTAATACCAAATTTCTAAGTTGTACAGTTTGAAACAAAATGCACGCAAACAGACGTTTATTTGGGTGTTCTGCCCCAAATGTGACTGTGTGTGGTAAACAGCAACAGAGCAGTGTCCCACACCTTCATGACAATCTGTGGTACACGCAGCTGCGTTGTTTGCCACGATAATATTGGTATTGTTGATTTATTCAAACGTGGCCGGACTAAAATGACGTCATTTGCTTAAAAAACGCCCGTTTGTCAAAGTACAGGCAACAAAATTTCAATTTTGTGTGACTGATTTGACATTCACCGTTTGTTTACGGGAAGAAATCGGCTAAACGGAAAGCCTGGTTTGCTGTGAGCGACAAGCGCATGTTTTGCGGCACACGACGTCATTTCAGTGGGTCTCGTTTAAAAAATAGGTCATACACAAAAAGGACATCGTTTAAAGCGGCATTCATGAAGCAACATTTAGTGACGCGTGGCGTAGCTGTGTTAAAACATAGCACCGCGGTCCCTAAACACTGCTTCATGAATGCCCGTTCACATGCGCGCACACCCAGTGATCCATCTGCCCGATGCAACATCAGCGCCACTGCTGACGGGAACTCGCCGTCGACGGCCGGCTCAGCGTTCATCATTTTCTCGACCGCCTGTCGCGAGGCGTTCACGCGTTTCCATCGTCCGCACTCGTGTTGCCAGCGGAGGCTGTCACCAACGGAGAGTATCCGTGGCGTCACCTCGCGCTCCTCCTTGTTCTTCAGCAGTCTCGTGCTGATCCTCGCGCTCGCCGGCATGTTTGACTGTATGACCACAAGCAACAGCAGTGCAACATTGCTCCACTTGGTCATTTCCGTGGTTGTCCTTCTGACTCGCATATTCGCCTATACGAAAGCAACTCTGTCCGGGTCTGTCGATATGCGGACAACGCGTTCAAAATGGCTTTGAACAGTTCAGTTCAGTAGATGCAATGCAATTGATTTTGGAAGTCTGCTTTTAGTGCATGGCAAGCAAAGGCAGGAGCTTTGTTTCATGGGTACGCCTATCATGTTTTTACAAACAATTACCTCTCGATTTTCCCATAAGTTGCTCCACATTTTATTCTTTCCTACTGTTCCACTCCTTCCGTTTGTTTTACATAGGAAAAAAGGGACTTTTGATGTTGGTGAACCAACAGTTTTTTTTGTAATTTTGTAAGTTTTTTTTGCTGGAGGCGGAACACAAATGCCGTTTCTCATTGGTTGGCAACCATAATCTCGTTTTTATTTTGACATTCCAGTGTAAATTGAAGCATTCCCGCTGCGCATGTTGTAAAACCAATTTGATCACCGCATGTTTGAATACACTCAGAAGTTCTAAAATTAGGTTGTAGTTCTTTGTTGGATGGTTGATGTTCGGAACATGTTGGTCAGCAAAAAAATTGTCAACAAAAACCTTTCAAAATTTAGACCAAACTTAAAAATTATCAACAAAAATTGTTTTGGGGATTATCGAGAGTGCTGAACAAACGATAGTGTGGGTGCCGTTTTCCCGAATTCGTCCCCAGTTGCCAGTTTCGGCTAAGTCCGGTTTTCGACAGTTTCAGAAAGTTATGACCTATTTTTTCAAACGTGTCCCACTGAAATGACGTCATGTGCCGCCAAACACGCGCTTGACGTTCACAGCAAACCAGACTTTCCGTTTAGCCAATTTCTTCCCGTAAACAAATGGTGAATGTCGAATCAGTCACACCAAACTGACATTTTAGTGCCTGTACTTTGACAAACGAGCGTTTTTAAAGCAAATGACGTCATTTTAGTTCGGACACGTTTGAATAAATCCACAATACCTGAAAGACCCATATTGCAATTGCAACCGTTTGATTTTAAATGTATTGGTCCTTTTTATAGTTTTTAAACCCAGCTGAAAACGGTAGGCCTTGTTACGACCCCACGATTTTCTGTCTAGTCCCAGCGGCCAGCAGGTGTCCATTCAAATCCAAACTTCTATCAGATGTATTTGTAACAACAAGCGAAGATGAAAGTACGGAACAAAGATAAAAAAGGGGGGGTACAATTCCGGCCCGCTAATTCCGGCCTGAAGAATTCCGGCCCGCTCATTCCGGCCCGAAGAATTCCGGCCCGAAGAATTCCGGCCCGAAGAATTCCGGCCCGGAGAATTTTCGCCAGTACGAACAATATTAAACCACACGAAGTGATTTTGGCAATGAAATAATAAAATAAAAATATCGATGTTCACATGTTACAGTGTATTTTCAATGATGTTCGTCCTGTTTGCTTTTTTGGAAAGTGAAACCTTTTGGAAAAAAGAAACTACAAATAAATTTTTAAATTTTTTTATCATGAAAAGGATTTGTGACCCTTTTACCTTATCAAAAAGGCTTGGCTTAGGATTAGGAACCTACAACAAATCACTGCAAGCAAGTTCTAAACAAAAATAAAAAATCACTTAAGAATTTATTTACCAAAAATCACTTCGTGTGGTTTAATATTGTTCTTGCGGCTACAATTCTCGGGCCGGAATTCTACGGGCCGGAATTTCGCGGGCCGGAATAGTACGGAACAAAGATAAAAACAGTCAAAATGACACGCTTCACAACAAAGTAACAAACAGTGTAACAAACAAATCACTAGAATTCTGGGCATGCGTGGTTTCATGTCAGCCATTCAGAAAAAATGGTGAATAACACAAAAACAACAAAAATGAGTAAATAACAAAAGCACAGCACCGGTATTGTTGGAACGAACGCAAATGCTACCGTAAATTCTGTCTATAAAGTGCCATTTTGGAAAATATTTGACACATTATCTGACTATGATGAGGCAGAATTTGCGGTAATAAAAGATGAGAAAAACAGGATTGGGCTGAAATACAGAAAGTTCCATTTTATGCGTGTGATTTTTGTTTGGTCTGTGTTATCGCTTCTTGAATCATGATAATTTGAAAGAAATGTACAACAAAAGGCAGCAGATATTTACTGAGTGGTCTAAATTGCTGTTAAATAAGTTTTTTGGTGTGTGTATTGAAGAGACCGTCAACATAAAAAACTAAAAGTGAGAACTTTGACACAGTTGTTTATAAAGTTCTGGATTCAAAGGTTCAAAATCTATGGTTTCGAATCAGATTTTCGAAAACAAACTGCAAGAAAAGCCATCTATTGGAGTGACCGTCGCTGCAGCTTGTTATTAGTTGTAAACGTTCAGTTTTGACGTGAAATGCGCTGATTTCTACGAAACTTTATAAAGATTCGATTTATTGCGAATTACGCCCGCGAATTGTGATTGATTGAGCCACACACCATGACGCACAACATTGCACTCGATGCAGGGTCATATGAGTCCCTCCGGGGGCGGCGCCTTCATCATGTATGCCATGTGCAGCCGGGCGCCCGTCATCTCCTGTCTCGACGGACTGTAAGTGCCGCGCGTTTGCTGTTTTTGTCGGGCGACAATCACGAACGCGACACAGCCGATCAGGCAGAGCAACAGAATCGCTGCCAACAACGGACCGACGATGTACGTCAGCGGGATGTTCTGCGCGGCGCTCAGACGCTGCAACAAAATCAGACCGCTCTGAACTGCTGGTGTTCAGAGTTGGAAAGTTGAAACACGCTGTGACTTTAAAATGCGGTTTGGAACGTTTAGAACGGTCATTTGCACTACATCCGCGCGCGAAAAAAATGTCTACACTGTTGCATTTTGTACTTTTTGTTTTTTGTGCAACACCTGCTTTTTCTTTTTGAGGTTGTTTTTTTTGTTGCTGATTGAGTAACAAAGTTGTCTGCTTACCACAGCGCACGTTTCACCCTCGAAGCCACTCGGGCACTTGCAGTCGAAGCTGACCGTTTCCCTGTCAGTTTCCGTCTGTACAACCCGTTGATTGCGGCAAATGGCGCCATTTTGGCAGTTGTGTATGGTGACGGTGACGTCAGGCATCGCTGCATACACGCTCGCGTTCGCTGCGTCAACGAGGCACGGGTCAACGTGCGCACAACGCTGCCCGATGAATGCTAGAAAAAGAAAGTGCACCATAAGCGTTTGAATAATTTTGTTTCAAAATTTAAAAAAACTTGAAAATTTTTTTAATTCGCTACCACGCCGCAACTTACGCCATTCGCAGCGACAGTCATAGCCGCCATCGACGTTACTGCAAATGCCTCTGACACAATACGGCAGCAATGTTCTCCTGGTTACAGTATCACTATTTACAGTTGCATCACCAGCAGCGTTCACACTGGTGTCGCTGAGAATGTCAGAGTTTGCGTTGAGATTCTGAATATCGTCGTCATCAACATTATCGTCTCGTTGTCTTCGCATCACCGAGTCAATGTTGCATTCATCCAAGTCGCGGTCGCAAAGCGTTCCCGTCCAACCGCTGCCGGTACAATCGCACGTGAACGAAGCCAGAGCGTCAATGCATCGGCCGTTCACGCATGGACTACTGGCACATTCGTCGATCTCCTGTTCAAGTTTAAAATTGTATTGTAGCTTTATTCATACGTGTTTGACTCAGTTTTGGAACGCCCCGTTGTCATGCGCAGACGCTGTGAACTTAGTTTGGCTCACGCACGCCTTCACGTGTTTTTTCATGTGAAAGGATTTGCCAATTTGAAAGTCCGGGTTGCTGTGCAAGACAAGCTTATGTCTCAGAGCATATGACGTCACTCGGTGCGACACTTTCAAACAAATGGGGTTAGAAAACGTCTGACCTACCCGTTCACACAGTTTCCCCTCAAATCCGGGCGCACAGTGGCACCACCACTCGATGCTGCCAGCCGTCTGCGCACAGGTGCCAGCATTGCGACACGGCGACGACGCACAGAAGTCGGTGATCTCGTCGCAGTATTCACCCTCGTAGCCGTAGACGCACTGGCAGCGTGCTACGCTCGGATCGATCGGATCCATCTGGACGCACGAGGCGTTGTTCGCGCACGGACGCTCAACGCACGCGCCCGCAATGGAGCACGTCTCGCCTGGACGGGTCACGAATTTAGTGAATTCAAAAAAAGCAAAACTCCGCTTGTCAAGCACAAGAAACCAGCACAGACCGAAGTAAAACTGCGGACATTGGCACTCGAAGCCTCCGTTCATGTTCACACAGACGGCTTGATTCTGGCACGGCGTCGTGAGACACTCGTTGACGTCCTGCTCACACGTGCGACCGGTCCATCCGGCAGTGCACTGGCACGTGAAGTCGCCAATCAAGTCCGTACAATTGCCGTCATTGCGGCACGGCTCGGACGCGCACTCGTCGATCTCGTCCGTGCAGTTCACACCTGACAAGCATGTTTTTTTTTTTAAATTTTACTTTCAAGATTTGAAAATATTATTGAAAGTTACTGAATCCTTGACAGTGCGGTGCAAGCGAGTAATTGGACAATCCAGTCAAGTCACGTCACCAAACACACACACACACACCCACCTTGATAGCCGACGGCGCAGTTGCACAAGTGCCTGCCTTGGTCGGTCAGCGAGACACAACTCGCTCCGTTGGCACACGGCTGCCCACTGCAGTAGTCGATTTCATGCTCGCACACCAAACCCTCAAAGCCGAGCGGACAGTCACAGCGGAATTGACTCTGCACAAGTAAACACGGCCGTAAATCAACTTGCTTAGTTGATTTTTGAATGCCAATTTGAGCGGCAGAAAAATCTCGAGAGAAAAACTGAAATCGTTTACCTTAACGGTGACGCCGACGCCGGGCGTGTCGACGCACGAAGCACCATTGAGACAGGGTGTACTGGCGCAATCAACCGTGATCAACACTTGGCACGTGTCGCCAATGTAATCGGAGGTGCACTGGCACACGAACGAACCAACGGCATCCGTGCACGTGCCACCGTTGGCACACGGACTGCTCTCACACTCGTTGATTTCACGCTCGCAGCTGAGAACACGAGATCACGATAAGAAAGTCGATTGGCGCATTCAACAAATTCAACACTGTGTGCTGCTGAGTCAACCAAACTTGAATCCACGTTTCCTACTCACAATTGTCCCTCGAAGCCGAGTGGACAGGCGCAAGTGTAGTTTTGAACGGCATCGATGCAGCTGCTGCCGGCGGCGCATTGATGGTCAACGCAGTCGTCGATGTTCACCTGAGCAACATCAGTTTTCAACATTGGATCAACATCAAAACTCAATCAGTTCAACTTTGTCACCTGACAGCGGTCGCCTTCAAAGCCGGCCACACAGTCGCACCGCCGCAGATTCCACAAGTCGACGCAAGTGGCGCCGTTTTGGCACGATTCCCCGGTTGCCTCGACATCGCAGCTGGTCGTCGAGTGACACGAGCGTCTGAGATTGTGCTTTTCGAGCAGCATGAAGTGCGCCTCCGCCGGCGCGTCCAGTTCGTAGAACGACAACGGCGGCATACTGCGGCCAAAGGTGACGTCGTCGATGCAGCCACTGATGCCGGACGTTAGACCGAGGAATCGCACGACGTCCACGTTGCGAATGCTTTCGGGGACACGGCCGAAATAGACGCCGCTGTTGGCTGGGTCAACGAGCAGACTCGACAGCTCGATCGTCGGTTGGCCCTGAGCATTCGCAGGTCAGTAATGGGACACAATTGGAATAAAACGCAGCATTCATTCAGTCAGCACATTGGGTACAACCGTTGAACGCAGTATACCCAACTGGTGTTGACATGCGATTTCTGCACATAACGTTGTACATTTGTATCTCTACACCAAAGGAACCCAATAAAACCGAAACCGAACTGAACTAAACCAAACTAAACGGCCTACTTCCCACAAACGTGCGTACGTGTGCATACCTCCAACAGCACGGCACGTTGCCGCTCGTCTAAATTGACATGCGGCTGCTCTGTGATCAGCGACACGGCCAGCCGATGCCAGTTGCCGTCGTTGACGACCACTCCTGGCGAACTGATGTCCACGGTCGACGACACTTGCGACGACGCACCGAGGCGATAGTTCAGGCCAAGGGTGCCGTTGTGCATGTAACTGAAGGACAACAGAAAGCCGCTTGCCAATGTAACGTGACTTGGAGAAATGGAATTACACGGCTGTAGAGATGTGTGGCAGAAAACAATGAGTTTATAAAAGACCACCGAAAACACTCACAGCAACAGATAGTCGCTCGACTGTACGTGATAGGCGTACATGAGCATGCCCTCGGCGCTGCGCGTTCTCAGACGCAGCGAGAACGAGTGAAACGACGGCGCAGCGCCGCGCTCGCTCGACGCGCCAGCGTTCGTCCAGCCGAATCGGACACTCGAATCTTCGGTGAGCGTCACCGGTGAGACGCCTGCGAAACGCTCCGCAGTTATTGCTGCTGCTGGTTTTTCGGTTCAAAGAGCAGCTTTTTTTGAAAGAAAACCAATGTTAACTTCAGGACGTACACAAGAATCCGGCGTCAGTGTTCAGGCAGCTGGTGTCCACGGGACAGCGTGCTGGCGACGCGCACATGTCCGTTTTCTCGCAGTTTCTGCCGCGCCAGCCGACCGCGCAGATGCATCTGAAAAAAATTTAAAGAATAGAAAAACAGAATAAAACATCGAAGTCCACCACGACATCAAACGGATGGAATGTTTTACAGCAAAAAACGTCCGTCCGTAATTCACCGGTAGTCGTTGAACGTGTTTTCACAGGTGCCGCCGTTTGTGCACGGTTGCACTGCGGAGCACACGTCGTCCGATACAGTGCCCTCAAGGACGTTGCCACGCAGTCGAGATACTCCGAACGTCGCCATTGTAACGTCAGCGTCTGCAATTTTGAAACTGAAATTATGCAAAGCATGCAACGCAAAGTTTTACGATTTTCAGAGCTCCTGCCGGTCGCCTCTGTTCACACCTCGTGCAAACGGATAGAACTGCACGAGTCGTCCGTTGACGCGAACGTCCTGCAGGGTGCCCTTGAAGGTCATCGGCGTCGAGAACGCGTTCGCCGTCGGCACCTCGGCGTCCAGTTGCCGCTTGTGCCTGTAGCGCGCCATGGGGTAGCCGCCGATCAGCAGCAGCTCCGGCAACAGGAACGAGTGCTGCTGCGGGATGCTGCCCGCGAACGCGAGCGAATCGTTCACGAAGCCGCGCACCTCGTTCAGTTCACGGGCGATCTTCACGAGATGCACCTGAACCGATGGAACAGTTTGGCAAAACTGTTTTTTTTAATTTTAAAATGGTTTTTAAAAGGGAAAAAGCGACGCTACACCCACCGTTCCATCATCGAGCCTTCGTTTTCCCGTAAACGTGTGTCGTGCACCGCCCAGCTGAGCGTTCAGCTGCAGTTTACCGTCGACCAGTTCCACGCTGAGGTAAGTGTTCGCAGACACGGTAAACCGAGAGCCGAGGTACACCAGTGCCCCGTTCGGCTGGAAAGGAGAATACAGATTTTGATTTGTTAGACAACTTGACAAAGATTGTGTCTTTTGATCAACAAACCAATGAAACCATTTTGCAGAGTCGCATTTGGAGATTCGAGGTTTCTAAAACTTTTCCAATGATGTTCTCAAAAACGGAATGCAACCAGTGATCAACCCCGTTCGTCACCTCCAGCGTCCGCATCAGCCAACTGATCTCCGTCGACGACTCGACGAGTTTTTGTTCGGCAGCGCTCATCTGAACGGCCACATAACTCTGATTGCCCTCGTGACCGAACGTGGCCTCCTTCACCGCCAGCTGGCAGTTCGGCGGCAGATACGGTCGCTCGCAGTCGCACCGCCGCGACGTCCACAGGTCCACGCATTCGCCACGACCGGAGCACGTGTCATTGTGGCATTGCGTCTCGCGCGCGCAACTGCTCTGCACCGCAATGGACGTCGTCTGCATCTGCGCCGGCAGCAGCGTCTCCGCATTGACACGAATGTCCCGCATGCAGCCGGTGAACTGCTCGCCGAACGTCAACTTGGTCAACGCCAGCGGACGTGCCAGCTGCATTGGGCCAACGCTTTGCAGCACCTGCAAAAACTTTACAGGTTCCGGAGAGCCATACTTGTTTTTATCTAGATACTTAGAATGCAAGATTCAAGTTTTGATAACGTTTTGAACGTTTTGAGCAGGTGTGCCTGTATCTGGTGTCCGTTGCAATGACAAAACAGGACTGACTGTGATATCCGTTTACCTGGCAAAACCACCATCAGCGAACAATGATTTTGTTGTTCGTGCAGATTTTTATACTTTCCGTTTCAATGCATGGATTACAATGTTGTTGCTCCTTAAAACCTCTTTGGTCACCTGTCCGGTTTGCGCCGTGAAATACTCGAGTCGTGCCATTCCACTTGAGTTCACAGTCAACACAAACGACTGCCAATCACCATCATTCAAGCGTTCGATGCCCAACTTCAGACTCTTCTCAGCGCCGTCGTCGTTGTGCGCCATGAATTTCGCCTCAATTCGGCCGTTCAACAGAAACAGTCGGAATAATTCGCGATCGAAGATGTTTTTGCCGACCGCCAGCGTTCCGTTGTACAGGGTGGTGCGCATCGACAGCTGCAGCTCGATGCTGTTCGCATTCAGTGAGCGCACGAGCAGCGAAGCTGGAAAGTTCGTATTTTTCAGAAAAAAATTATCTTTCGCCGTTGAACAAGAATGAACGTGAATTCGAATTCGAATTCACCCAACGATCCTTCATTCCTTTCTCAAATCGAGAAAAAGGCGAAACCCAAACGACCGACCGCCAGCAAAGGAGGCGACCGTCGGCAGTGTGCATTTGTCCCCGAACAGTCCGAGCTCACAGCGACAGTAATACTGCACATCGGACGTCGGCACGCACGTCTTCTCGTTCGCACACAGTCCGGTGTCTCTCGTGCGCGTCTGATCGTTGCAGGCCGGCATGAACTGCTCGCAGCGGTCGCCGCTCCAGCCGATCTCGCATTCGCACCTGTACGCGCCGATCGTGTTGACGCATTTCGCCGTGTGATTCGTGTCACAGTTGTTGTGCTGCTCCGACGCACACTCGTCGATGTCGTCGGTGCACGTGCGACCGGTGGTGCCGTTGACGCAGACGCACGCGAAGCCGCCGTCGGTCGCGCGGTCGACGGAGCAGATGCCGCCGTTGGCGCATGGATTCGCAGCGCACGCGTCGGCAAGGCCGCTGCTGTCGGGCGGGGCGGTCGCACTGCTGCTGACCGTGAGCGCTGAGAAATCGTCGCTCGTGTACTCGCAGCTGTTGCCCGAGGTGCCCGGTGGACAGAGGCAAGTGCGACCGTGCGCCGAGTCGTGACGGAACGCGCCGGCAAGAATGCCTGGGGTGTTTGCTGGGATCTCAGGTGGATGTGACAGAATTGGCGGACACAGAAGGACGTCTGACCATCTTTAAGCAGAATATTCAAGAATGCAGTGCTGAACCGCTAAAATCAATCATAAGCTAACCATTCGCAAAGACAGCTTTATCACTGTTCTGCACGCAGGTGCCCATGTTGAGACAGGGCTCAACGGCGCACTCATTGATGTCTTCTTCGCAGTGTTCACCCGTGTACGCTGCATGACACAAACACTGTTCGTTGCCGACTGCGTTCACAAAGCACGTGCCTGGAAATTTGAAAATTGGCTGGAAATATTGAAAATGCTGTTTTTATGAAAAGCCTGGTGGTATTTGCAAGTTACCTTCATTTTGGCACTGTTTGACGCACTGGGACAGTGGCGAGGGAGGCAGATTGGCATTCGGAATGCCGCAGTGGTCACCATTGAAACCAGCGGCACACAGACATTGATAGCCGGTCGGTGTGGGGATGCAGGTTGCGCCGTTCTTGCAAGGATTGCTGAAAGTTCAAACAAAAAGATGAAAAAAACTAGAACTGTGTGTTTGTTGCAGGCTGCAGCCCGTTTACCACCCGGCGGCGTTGCATATCTGAGTGTCATGTCATCCAGAAGCTAAACTACCGAAAGACCCACGCTATTTCCAGATTTACATATTCACACAACAATAAAGACGGAACCGACAATTTGACATCTTACACAACTTCAACAAAATCAACTGTCTGACATTGCAATAAAAATGTCCTAAACATATGGAGTTAAATCTAATTGCGCGTGAACTGTTAGTTACGCAGAAAAACAGAAAACAATGCTGAACAGTGGGCAAACAGCAAAAACACGGCAACCTACCCTCCCCCTGTTGAATGAATAAAAACATGCCAAAACGATTTGACATCAGCACAACACAGCAGTGAAAAACACAGTGAAAAAAACGTGCTTTACTAATGCTGAAAGTTCTTTCTGGATAATAAAAACAAGCTTTAGCTTAGCCAAAACATAATAAAATCAATTCAACACAGCGACAAAGACACCCCAGAAACATGCAAAGAGAGGCAGAAGAAATGAACAGAACAGAAAACAGAATCACATGCATAATATTGACAGGTGTGCAAGTGTAAAGCCAAAACAAAACAAACAACAAACAAAACAACACATGTACGCAGACACGAACTGGCGTTACCTGTGACAGTGAATCAACCGCTCACATCGCCTGCCGCCGTACGGGTATTGGCAGAGGCAGTGGTAGCTTGACTGAGAGCCGTTTCGCGCATTCCGACAGATGGCGCCGTTCTCGCACGGCTGCATCGCGCAGACGCCCCCCTTCTGATCGCAGTGCTCGCCAGAGTAGCCCCGCTCGCAGGCGCACTCGAAGCTGCCGAGCGAATTGTAACAGGCACCGTGCATGCATGTGCTGTTACTGTGCGCCGCAGTAAACGTGAGCAAAATTAGAGACAAACTGATAATTGTGGTTGAATAAAACACGTTGTTGGAAAACGCAAAATCAGACCACTCGTGAATTGACGGGTACACCAAGACAAAATGGGCCAACAACAGGCGTGTGCGAAAAACGCTTCTTGCTGATTATCTTTGATTTGTTTTTGATCTTGAATCACCAGTTGGCAGACAGTAATAATTTAAGACCGGTGTGTGAGTTCAATTTGGCTGCGTTAGAAATTAGCAGTGCAAGTGAATATATGAGAGAAGTATTGATCATCATTAGAAACTTGACAACACGTACAGTTAGCGCGACATGAGCTTTGTTGATTATTTCACGCGATTAAAATAATTACTGATAGTGTGAAAACAGACTTCACGGCACGCTGCATAGTATGACGCAGAAATGCAGTGTTCTACAGAATGAGATCTTCGAAACATAAACACAATGTACATTGTAACTGTGCAAACAAAAGCGCAACAATGCTGCAAGAACAAGAGGTTCACATGAATGGCGAGAAGGTAAAAAAACGAAATCTCCGACCAACCTGTCGCATTCGTTGACGTCCTCCTCGCAGTACGTGCCTTTCCAGCCAGCCGGGCAGACGCACGCTGCTGCACCTCCGTCCTCCAACATCTCCACGCAGGAGCCGCCGTTTTTACACGTGCCAGCCATGCATTTTATCGGGATCTGACAGTTGTCACCCTTGAAACCAGTCTGACAGACGCACTGACCCTTGGCGCATCGCTGACGTTTCGCGCATTTGACATCGCGGCACATCGGGTCGATGGTGGACGAATCGGCGGTGGTGTTGTCGCTGTTGACCTGGAACACGGACAAATGTAACGGCTGGCAGGAATCAAACGTTGTTTTTCGTCATTTGAAAAATGTTTACAAAGCGGAATTGTATAGACTAGTGTTGTTCCGAAACGAGGGTTGCTGCGAGACGTGTCTCGTCTCGTCATTTGTCTTGTCTCGCGTGATATTTGGCTGTCTCGTCTCGTCTCGTCTCGTCTCGCGGTTTTTGAAAAAAGCTGTCTCGTGTCTCGTCTCGTATTGGAACTGGAAAACTGAATAATTGGTTGTCTGGACAGCTGGCTAACTGGCTACCGATAATTAGACAACAGGCAAACTGGACAACTGGTCGGCCGCGGTTAACTGGGCAATAACCAAACTAGACAACTGGCCGCCGTATAACTGGGCAATCAAAAAACTACAAACTTACTAAGTTAAAAAGTTTCAAGGTTGAAAAGTTACAAAGTTTTAAAGTTTATAAGCGCACAAGTTCATAAGCTAACGCGCAAAAGTTTGCTAGCTGTCCAGTTGACCAATTTTCCAGTTGTTAAGTCAGCCAGTTGACCAGTTTTTCAGTTTTCAAGATAGCCAGTTTTCCAGTTTTCCAGTTAGCCATTTTTCCAGTTGGCCAATTTTCCAGTTTACCAGTTTTCCAGTTGACCAGTTGGCCAGTTCTCCAGTTAGCCAGTTTTTCAGCTGGCCAGTTTTCCAGTTTCCCGTTACCAGTTTTCCAGTTTTCCAGTTAGCCATTTTTCCGGTTGGCCAGTTTTCCAGTTTACCAGTTGGCCAGTTAACTGGGCAACTGACAAACTGGACAACTAGCCGGCCTCTTGTCCAGTTAACTGAGTAACTGTAAATAACTACAAAAATTTTGATCAACGTGTCTCGGAACAACACTAGTATGGACTTGTGAGTTTTCGCCACGGCACTACAGGTTTTAATAATTAGGGTTAAGTGAAAAAAACGAACTGAAATAATAATGAGGCAAAATTAAACTCGGGAAAGCGACAAAATCAATTTAAAAAAATTGAGGGTAAGGAAGCGAGAATTACGTCGCAGTGCTGTCCGATGAAGCCCGGCTGGCATTTACACGAGTAGTAGCCGGTGCGTGGGTCTGCGGCGTAGCGCAACAGACACATGGCACCGTTGCGGCATGGATTAGGCTCGCACGGATTAAAATACTGCAAAGAAGTGAAAAAAACAAAGTGCGCAATAATTTTTGATTTCTGTTACAAAAAAGATTCGTCAGAATTTTTTTAGCAATACACGACAACAGATTTTTTGAACTGAAGCATATGTTAGTCCTGCAATTCACATTGCTACAACGTTTAGTAAAGTTTATTAAAATCAGTCAGTAGTGGCAAAAAGTTAGAAACACAAGCGAAAAAACACGGACAACGGGGTAATATTCAAATGAAACTGTGCAACATTATTGGTCGTACAAAAAGCTCCAAAACGGGTGCCAAAACGCATACCAATGTTCACGTGATGCCCATTTTTGTACCGAAAAAGAGCGTTGGTGGTATACCGCTTATCGTCTATTTTGAACCTTATGGTACGAAGAATGGGACTAAAACGGGCATGGCATCAACATTGGCACGCGTGTAAACGTTTTAGCGTTTTGTGTGCGTTTTGTGGTGAGCAGCCAACCTGCTCGCATCGTGTTCCACGGAATTCATCGAGACACCGGCATTCATAGGAGCTGCCAACTGGCATGCACCTGCCTCCGTTCATGCACGGCTGTGCCGCACACGGGTCGTCACCCGACGGTCGTTCACAATAGACACCTGCAGTGTTTTTACAACACTTATACTTCCTATGGCACCGCCTGATTCTAGAAGCAGCAAATTCGCTGGTTTGGTGTGGACGTGTGCGGACAGCTCAGCTCGTCGTGAGACAAAACCCCACGCCACAAGCTCCGCTATGAGCACCGTAAAATATCTAGTTTTTTTCAAGTAAACGGTTTCCAATGAAACTACGTGTATTTTTCTGACATAGGTCTGACATCTGACATTGTCGCGTCCGTGGCGTAGCGGTAGAACTTCGGCCTACAGTTCTGTAGGTTCGGGGTTCGAACCTCGCTGTGGACAAGACATACTCGTGGAATATTAGAGTGACCAATGAACATCTAATGGTCTATTCCCTCCTGAGCCGAGGGTAAAATTGGGCTCGGGGCAGTATTGCCCATCTCCGCCGGAGTTTGGTACCTTCGGGTTTCCGGAACCGGCGCGCGTACAAATAAATTTAAAAAAATAGGTCAGCAATGCAGTGCAGTATGACGTGCAACTACATCCTACCAGTGTATCCCACGGTACAATTGCACTGAAACGATCCGTCCAGCTCGACGCAAGTGGCCCCGTTGAAGCACGGCGCCATGTCGCATTCAGGCGTGTCCTGTTCGCAGTGCACGCCACTCCAGCCCTGCTCGCAGTTGCAGCGGTAGCCGACGCTTGTGTCCGTCTGTGTTCATCGGGAACAGTGGGGGTTATCACCGACTCAATTTCTAAAAGATCAGCTCCGAAGGCAAAGCAAAGCCCCGTTGTCCCTGCAGTTTTATCGGAGAGTACCTGCGTTTTTTTACGAAATAAAATGACACGAGTTTAGTGAAGAAAATGAAAGAAAAAGCAAATGAAAAAGTAAAGAAGTATGAAAAACTTCAGCGACAAAACGCTCATTTCCACCTGCGTTTCGCAAAGACCCCCATTTCGACACGGATTCACGGTGCATCCACTGGCGTCCGTCGTTGTGGTCACCGCCGACTGGGGCACACAGGACGCCCAGGCACCGTCGAGGACGCACACGGTGCCCTCGCGACACGGCATGCCCCGGCACGGGTCGCTCGGCTGCTCAGTTCCAGTGGCCTCGTCGTAGTCCCTCAGGGAACAGTCGACACCCGAGAAACCGTCCGTGCACAGGCAGATTGGTGGGCCGTTCGCTGATGGAAGACAGCTGCCACCTGGGAGAAGGGGCAACGTGAACGCAACCAACCGACAGAACAACAGGTGAGATGTCGATGAATGAAATCGTGTCGCTTGTTGTTGTTGTTGTTTGGATTTTTAGGCGATGTTTTCAGCCAGGGCTAACCCAGAGAAGCATACAGAACGCCACAGAGTAGGGCGCCCATCGAGTTTTCCTGTCATTAAGTACCTATACACCCCCTCGGGGAAGGGGGGGCTCGATCCCCGAGCGCACAGACAAGAGTCTAACGCACTACCACCAAACCACCGGGTCGCTCACCGTTTGCGCACGTTGTTGCCGTGCACTGAGCGGCGGCGTCGGCAATGTTCAGCTCGCAGAGGTCGCCCGTGTACGCGGTTGGACAGGCACAGTCGAACGTTCGACGCTCCTGTGATTCAAAGTCAAGCTAATTTGAATTAGAAGCAGAATGCTCACACTGAAAAACTGTTTTTCGTTCTTCACATTTCCTGCGAACGCTGACACTGAGAATGCCAACCCCCCGGCGGAAAGAAAATGGACAACATAACGTTTACTTGCATTATTCTTGCCATAAAAAATGTGGCTATTGCAGATTTTTTGTAACGGAACCACTATAATTCCAGATTCTCAGCGTTCTCGAATCTCGAACGGACAATGGAAAGAATGAAAGTTTTTTCAGTGCAAAAGGTGTGTGTACAATATGCATTCGATCAGTGTATCATTATCATTGGTTTCAAATGTACTTTCAAATCAAAATAGTTTAAGGAGTTGACAGTTTTTTTGCATCCCACAATTTTCATCACTCCCAGATAAAATCGTGTGCATAAATAACTGGACCATACCTTGTTTATAAGACATGTGCCCCCGTTTAGGCAAATATTCTGCACGCAACGTTGTCGTCCAGCTGAAAATAATCAATTAGAATAATCAAAATGAAATCAATTCCTATGCACAATATGTATACCTCACCTCTCAATGAATAACATTCAGTTCTGATTGAATTCGATTGCGATTTTTGTCATCTGGTGCATGGCACACAATTCTTTAAGTTCAATAAACGAGCCCACTTAAATTTGGACGGTATTGGATGTTGTGAGCGAAAATCAAAACCTGCATACCTATATCCCAGGAAAAACTGTAAAAGTTATCAAAAAGTCACCAACAAACTAAAAATCATGCAATTACTTGTTGTATGAAAGACTGGTGATGGCATTGAAACGGACGTTTAGTTGTGACTAAAAAACCAAAAAAAAAACAGTTTGCCACTAACTTTTCGGATCTGTCAAATTCGCATCGCCAAAGAACGTATCCTGCGTCTTGAGGCGCGGTGCTAAATCGGCTGCAATAACAAAGCAAACGAGTCGTAATATTGACTGTGGAGCGCGGTTTGTGCGGAACCGGGCAGCCATTGGGTCTTCGATGCAGTTACTATTTTATCATCTGCTGATCTTTCGTTGCCAGTGCAACCACTGATGATGTTCACGTTGTGTCCGCATTGCTTTCAGGAGCATCGAAATGACAGTGCATGTGTTTTCGGGTGAAATTTCGGCATTTTTCACAGCAACGGAAGTGCCCACGGTGTGTATAGCAAACTCGCTGAACTCAGATCAGATTCTCAAATCATTTCAGTTGAAAAAACGACACGACGAGTATTTTCCGGCTCACTAATCGATTATATTCGTTTCATATGCATTGTTCGCGCACTTTATTGTAGGTCAGCAGGCTTTACAGAAACACAATAAAATTCCTAAATTCGGTAATGTTTGCCTCGTCATCTGTAATTTCTTTCTACTTTTGTACACCTTGGGTGCAAACCTTTTTTTAAACAGCGTCCATGCAACAACCAGGATGTAATAACCAGAAACTCATAAAGTTGTTTTCATTCACTTCAATTGAACAATCGTATTTTTATTCCCAACTAACTTTTGGGGTAATTGTCAAGCTCACATGGCCAAAAAAACTCGAATTCAATTGTAGTGCACTGTCACGCGTATGACACGTGCGATTGTAAAAGCAAAAAACTAGACAAACAAGCTAGAAGTCAATCAAGTTGGAAATTTTTAAATATAATAGAATGATAAATAATCCCATCCCGTGGGTGGAATTTGGATTTACAGTCGAACAGAACGCTGTTGTTGACGACAAAAAAGAAATCGAGACTGGAAATGGTACACTCAAACATGTGAAAAAATCAAAAAATGTGACAACAAAAACATTGAGCAAATATTTTATTAATAAAAATAATAGCAAAATATTATAATATTGGTTGGGAAACTAAAGCCGCTTTTTGATGGTGACAAACTCACACAGGGCCGGATTATTAGCGGACGACAAAAGTGTGTACATGTGTGGACAACAAATGTTGCGTTTTAGCATGATGAGTTAGTTCTGAGTTTGAGCATTACTGAACAAGCAAACATTGTCAACAGCATTTTTCCCACATTTTAGCTCTTTACTATTTCTCGTTCTCAAAGCAAGTTTTGGTCTTTTGAAAAAAAATGGAGTTGTGGTCAAAATGTTGCGCAGGATTGTATGATTACAGTGGCTCAGTGGCGAACTGGGCCGGCGTTGACAGACAACGCGCATGTACATCGCCGTCACGCCTGTGGATTTTTTAAAACAAACACCGCATTTTGACAGTGAGACAACCTCTGACTGTTACGGTAGGCGCAAAACTGAAAAACGTCGAAATGAGAACAACTCAATCGGGGAATTCAAAAAACAAACAAAAGGCACACAGACACATGCACACGTTTGACACATTTGACGCTTTTTTTCATGGTCGACCGAATCAGAATCAATGGTGGAAACCGAGAGCACACGACGGAAACTTTGGCAAAAAAATCTGAAAAATTTCCGTCATGCGTGCGATTTTTTCACACCTGAGGTTGAGGGAGGCAAGATTCAATCAATTGAATGAATCGATTCGGAAATGAAAAATAAATCGAAAATACTAAAATGAAGCAGACACGCTTTTATGGTAAAGTTTACGACCGCATGTGCTGTGTGAAAAGCACCTGTCCAGTCCTGAGGGCGCGATAGAAGGTGCGAAAATGAATGACTTCCACGGAGTATTATGATAGAAGAAGTGCATAAGAATCAACAGAGGAGAATTTCCAATCATTTTACGACAATATTATTCACGGAAAACACAATGCCTCCAAGGGTGGGTGGGACTGGTGCGTTGCTACGGAAATTAGTTTGGATGCATATCGGGCCAGTGTCAGCGTTTGCCATGCCATGATAACAATCAGATCTACAATATGTATTTCGGTGTAGTTTTCGATCGGAGACGTTTCGGCTATGTGCAACGAAACATTTAAAAACATATCACTGGGATTTTACAACAATTGCATTTGCATATGTTATTCGGATTAATACTCATGTTCATGGTTGTTACTATCGAAGCAATAAATCAAAAATAATCACACAAGTCTTTTGGAAAAAAGCAAAGTGTTGAGGAATAACAACCAACAGACGTTGGTGATGTTCGTGCGAACGTAATAATGATGGTGACGTGAATGGTGAAACCTGTTGGCTCTCGTTAATATGCATAAAAAGTATAACTTCAATAATCTCATATTTCTTTAAAATTCTTTGGATATGTCGGTTTCATATACGACTATTATTTTTACTTCAATAATCAGTGAATTTTGGGAGTAAAGTATTAGATGGTCATTATTAATCAGAATGCACTTTACTAATTGATATGCTGTGTTCTACGTTGTACGCACTGAAAGTGTAAAAGTGTACTGACTGAACAATAATAGAGTGTGTCCAGAAAAACACTTTGGCCCTTTAACTGAAATGTGAAAACCTGGAATTAGTAATTTCATGTTGTGGATCAGGCCTGAAAACTGAGTAATGTACATTGTACGCAGATTGTTTACAATATCGTGATAAAATGCAGTTTTGTATAACAAAAAACGTGGGGTTTTCGATTCAGATGGAAGCTTTTGATAGTTTGATTAAAAATAAACAATCCTCCTGATCCTGAATGGACACAAAAACAATTTGTATACCGCACAGTATACAATATGAAAATACATTAAATATGTGCAACATAAAATAATGGAGCCAGGAAGTTGTTTGAAAACAAATCAAAATCTATATATAAAAATCGGAATTGAACAAAGATATGCGCATATGCCCTCCACAACAGAAGCCAAAAACTTATTAAAAACTCTTTCTATTAAAACCAGGCGATAATGCTGGAGATATCTCTTGATGCTGACTAACCAGTGGTGAATGATCAGCAATAACATTTACCTGCTGGTCACGGGCAAAGCAAAACTGCGTAGTTTTAATTTTTCAGCCTAAAATTAAGAGCCGAATCTAACTTTTTATAAATATTCTCTGTTGTAAACACTGTCTTTTGTAAACAGAATCTTGTGTGAAAAAAAGAAAACATTTTGACCGTGCAAAAAAAAAACAGAAACCTGAAAATAAGCGACAACGATCAAAATTTGTAAAGAGCATGACTTTACGTTAAAAACAGGACTGCCGGTGCAAACATGCGTAAAAGTGTACACAGTGAACGTAAAACGCAGCGTGAGTTCTGCTTATGTGACGGAGACGGAAAAAAACATTGATTCTAATGGAAAAAATCGCATTAGACACCAGAAAAATTTCAAAGTTACAATGTATTTCTACCGTAAAAACTGAATTTAAAAAACATTTTTTGTAACATTCACAAGATTTAAAAACAATGATCATCGAAATAGCTGGTTTTGATTGCCTTCCACAATTTGGAAAGAAGATCACCATGAAAGAGACGTTACGATTTATTCATTTCTTTTTACCGTTATGGGACTCGCAAGGTCCAGTAATGTGTCAAAGCAATTCAGATTTTATCCGGCTTTGAAATCGAATATCATAGAAATAAAAAAAGAGAGATTATTGCACGGTCAAGATGGTCAAAAGACACTGCATGTGTAGCGAAAAAAACGCAAAAAAAACGGCGGCGAGCAAGCAAATTTATTCATGGAATGCGTTCATGCGAACACCAGCCAGGTAGGTGAGACGGGCCGTGTGCACATTTGGGTGGGACGGGCGAGTGCAGCTCAATTCAGGCTCACCGTGGGGGATACACGCTAGAACGGGCGGCATCGGAAATTATTCATGCAGATTTGAGAAAAACCCAGCGCCAACAAAAGCAAAATCGTGCGGCTTTGTCGAGTGGGAACGTGAAATTACAGGGCAGGGCAGTTGGTGAGGCAAATCAAAGCAGACTGCGTGGCAAAACGTGAAACTCACAGCACGTATCAATTTTGAAAACGTACACGCACATACAGTGGCGGCCAAAAGTGTTGGAACGCTGCGCGCATGTGTGCGCGTGTGTTGCGCGTGTGTATCGTCAGCTTTACAAACGCTATTATAAGAATCCCATGCTAATTTTTTTTGTTTTTATGATTACTGAGTGTATCTAGTACACTATCCGCAGGTTTTTTTGATGAAGCATAGGGTACATTTGTTTGACAGATACCGAACATTACAACACACCTTCATTTGGCAGTAAAACTGTTTCAAAATTATTTGGCAAGAAAATATAGCGGAATAAACAATACAATCCGACTGGAACCCGAAACATGAACGTAACACACGTCTGTTAGATAATTCAAACACAAACAAACGCTAATACTTCGTAGAATAGTTTTCTTGCCAATGATTTTGAATCAGTTTTACTGCCAGTCATATGCAATGGATGCGTGTTATAATGTTCGGTATTTGTCAAATAAATGTATGCTTTAGTGAAAAAAACCCTGCGATTCATGAACCAGATACACTCAGTAGTCTAAAAAACTAAAAAAATAGCATTGGGTTCTTTTATAGCGTTTGTACCGCTGATGCAACACACGCGCAATACACGGCTCACACGCACACACGCGCGCAGCGTTCCAACACTTTTGGCCGCCACTGTACATATTTCAAGTTTGTTTAGAGTACACATAAAAGCATGGATGCCAACTTCACACCGGAATAAATGTTGTTGTTTTTTAATGTTTGAAAACCGGATATTGAACTGCGGTGACATAATGTTTTGCAAACGATGCTGACAAAAAAGCTTGTTATTTTTGTCGTGTTTACCAAGATTTCCGGTCTTGATTGCATTCGCGCAAAAAAATGCCAAATTTGAAACCACATAACAAACGATAGGTAAGCTATCAAATAATCCAGTGGAAACAATCCACAGAAACCTATAGTTTTTACGTCCATTATATGGTAGGCATTTTCAAACGAACACGATTTTGAAAGCCTGATCTAATATTTCAACTGAAAGAGTGCTGAAAACTTTTGATAGCGCCAACATTGTCTGCAAAGGTTGTGTTTCTTTCGAAATGTCACCGTTAACGTTTTCTCAGCGGGCTATTGACGTAATTGTCTTCAATAATCTTAAAAAAAGTCAATGTAAAAAGTACAGCAATAAGCTTCGTGCTCGACGCAATCGAAATCATATCACTGAAAAAAGCACGTTGTGGCGGATTCTTGTACGCGGAAACAAAACAGTTCAACAGCAGAACAACGCGCGCGAGGCCGAATTCAAAAAATTTCAACAAGCAAAATCGCATCGCATCGCGTGGAAAGACTTCCGATAACCAGCGAAAACGTACATAGGAAAACAGTCGCTCTGTTTTATAACAGTTTTCTTCTTGTTCGTTGCTGAAATCTCCACTCGAACTTTCTCACACTGACGAACACAGGGAAGATGAAGCAGAACACGCACATAGCAGCAACGTGTGCCCAACGGCAGTACGTGGGATGCGCGCAAACAAACATTGCCGAAATCAACCAATCAACAGTGTTGTCCACCGTGTTGTAGCGAATTTGTTTGCTTCTACAAAAAGCTGATGAGCAGAAAGACGCATACTTGAAGAAGCTAAACTGAAGCTGGCAAGCTGAACGGGCAACTTGTTTTTTTCCTGCTGCATTGTTGGTGTTATTAACGATTAACATTTTAACCGTACGTAGGCTAACGAACGACCCCTTATTTGGTGACACTTGTTCAATTTCATTCCATTCTTTCGGTAGTAATGGAAAATAAACATCTCATTTCCAGCATAATGCGGGCCAAACACTGCGAAACACATGCGAGCCACTTGAAAAACCTGTGGGGTCGAATATATATGAAGCACCGCTGAACACAGCACACCCACGTTCTGTTACAACCTTCACCTTCTCTCATCAAAGCACGGCGCCGCAATATAAGAATCAAAATGAACAAAGAGTTAACAAAATCTGCACAAACGCAAATCAGCCCTCAAAACTTCTAAATTCAGAAAAAAAGCCCGCGTATGACTCACAACAGGCGTAGCTGGCGTTCGCGGCACACCAGAACGGCCTGCCAGTGCGTTTCACGCCGGTTGCAACCGTCAAATCGCCCTCTGCAGTGTCCGTGACAATGCACGCGCCGTCCAGTTGGTCGACGATCAGTTGCTGGTGTTTGGTGGGCGACGATTGATAAAACAGCACACGGTAAAGACCGCCGTCGAATTCGACCTGGAATTTTTACTGATGAGAAAATGTGATTCAACACTGCGGTCTTATACGTGGCAAACCGCAAAATGTGCCAGCAGGACAAAATTACTTGGTGACACTGCAAAGGCCTTTGCTATTTTAGCAATAACGTAAAAAAGTCGACGCCAAAACAATGCACACGTCAGCTGGCAGCCTTTTCTAAGTGATGATTGATGCACTGAGCACAAGATCCAGCATAAAAAAAGTTCCAGTCAAACAACACGTGAACAGCCCTAATTTCCACTCACGATGATGCCGCGGTGAAACGGCCGGAACACGATCGTAGTCCACGGCTTGCCACGGCGAGGCGTGTGACGCAGGTAGACGCGTCGCGGGCCGTTGAAGTCCGGCGACAGCACGAGCACGCCAAAGTGAATGCCGACCTCTAAGTGCAACATCGACGTCGACAAACGCGACACTTGCACCGGTGTTGTGCCGGACGTTCGGAAGTGATCCTCATTGTTGTTGTTGACGTCCATCAAATGCGCTGGCGAGACGGTGCGCAGCGTCAGCAGACGTTTTGCGGTCAGTTGTCGGCCGCTGGAGCACGGTCGGAGGCTGATGGCAAACGGACGTTTCGTAAACGGACGTGCACGCACGTTTGCAGTGGGCGGGCTGCTTTGTGCCACGCACCAGCCGATCACCACTGAAGACACCACTGTTGTCACCCATAACAACGGTCGGTGAAAAGTCGTCATTTTGTTTATTTTTTTGACGCAGCTTTGATTATTTTTTGTAACTGTTGTATATTTTTGAACTCAAACCGTCAGTTATGTTTTATTGAAATTAAAAATTTTAATCGATCCCGGGACTTCATTTTGCAGCGAAAAACTGCTCGTCTTCGTGCCATTCGTTCACACTGCAAGAATGTCAACTCCAATTCAACGATTAAATTGGAAACTGCATTGTAAGACAGGTGTGGACACGCAAAAGATAAAATTGCTTTTGAAAAGAATATGGAATACAGAATTTCGAAATTATACCTCCACCAGAGCATAGTATAGTGCAATAACACCGTCAAAATCACATCGTGAAAAAATTGACCAGGTTGTAAACGGGACACAACACAAGGGAACAAGGAAATCATCATACATGATCACAGATTTTCGTGCAACTGGACAAAAACTGAATGAATACCTTAAGAAAAAAGTGTCTTTGTTAAAATTGGATGAACAACACATGTTAAAACCAGTTCTGACTATTTCTCAAATTGTTAGCCTTATCCGTTGCATTCTCATCTTCACTCGTTGCGATGATTACCTGTTGGTCTCATGAGACTACTCTGTTTATTGTTTTCATATCAGAGGAAACCAATTTTTGTAACGGTCAGTTCTTTTCTTTTTATTATATCAAAACTGCCGACCTGCAAATGTGTTGGCGAAATCATGCGGGATTAACAACATTTGAGACATATAACGCACGTCAGTTTGAATGTAAATTTACGAATATTGAACTTTACTTAACAAATGAATAATTCACCAAACGAGCATGTCAGCCTCACCTCTATATTGAAAAGTGAGAACTAAGATTGAACCAGGAAGATGCAATGTATGATACAGCCATGAATGAATTGAAAAACGATTTCATTTCATTTGCCGCTGCTTGTCAGACAATATACAATTTTCTCAGAGGATATCCAAATTAATTGGATAAACCGTGTGTGGGAAAAGCTGAAGCAATCGCATCTGTCGCACGGAACAGGCATAACGCGAGAAGAGAGGTGTTATTTTTTTGAACGTCGACTGAAAAGAAAACCCACAAAGCTGTTTGCCATTTCACACCTTTTGTATTTATATTCTAGTTTCAAAAATATAAACAACATCTGATAGCTAAAATGACTAGCGACTGTTTAAAAATATTGTGCTCGTGGGTGAAAAAAACACTAACTTGTTTGAACAACGCGTCTCAAATTAAAAGTGACAGGTTATATTTAGTTCGCGCCGTACTAATACAAGCCGACCACACCATGAGTTCAATTTTAAAAATCTGAAATGAAAACGAAAAGCAAAGCCATATCGAAAGAGAATGTAACTGAGAGAGCGACTGGTGGTCTATCTTCAATATTCGTTATTTTTGTGTTTCTAGCCTTCATTTATTATCGGTTAACGATGACCTGGGCATGGTGTGGGCATGTGTATTTTTCTCAACATTTCGAATAACAACGTATATCACGCCAAGGTGACTTTTTTCATTCTGTCTCCGTAGTAAATAGATAGATCAACTGCCACCATATACCATCAAACTAATATACATAGCAGGTTATAGGTGAAAGCAGTAAGAATACGAAAAAAGATAACAAAAGTGTGCATATGTGCAGCGAAAATGAATGACCTCTCAACTTGTTCGTCTCCTCATACCGCGACAACGTCGAGAACGAAGGATTAATAAAGAAAGGAGTATATTTATTGATGGGACGCTTATGTTTGTACTTTTGACCAGTCCACGTCTGTATGGCCAGTCAGTAATGGTAAAAACAAGCCTGTATCGAAAATCGGATTCCGTATTCCAGAAAATATTGTGAGTGTGCAAATAACGAAATTTCACATAGATGTGCTGTTTTTTACGCATACTGCAAACTGAATGTTTAGTGCCTACCTGGGTATAAATAGTTTTAACAAGCACTGGAGAACTAACTATAACAAGTGGAGACGTTAATGATAGAGAAATAATGAATACCTTGGCTACCTTTTGTGTGCGACTACATGGGTGCGTGTACAATTTTTAGTGGTGCTCGTTTATTTCCACAACACAATTTTGTAACTTGATCTAACACAATGGTGACTCATGCTGTTTGAAAAGTTAGATGGAAAAGTTTAAAAAAGTTTCAGACAGAAATCAAATGAAGATATTACAAAATTTAGGAAAGTTTCACTATTCATACCACAAAACGTGCTGTTTTGTCTGTCAGTCTTTTTACGGTATTCACATTTTTATTTTTAGTCTCCGGTGACAGCAATACAAGTTTGCAATACAGTTGCAGCGTAGTGTGCTACTTTTCTTTTCGATGGTGTTTTTTTTCAAATTTTAAACCAGCAAAACTGTGCCGATAATACAGACAACGTTCAAATCGTGATCACACGGTTTTTCCGTTGTCGCCAGGCCAGGTCATATCATACCGCTCATTTTCCGCGCAGAAAATTAGCTCATGCACGCGGTTGTTCTAAATTTATTGTTGTAAGTTTTTATTTTTTCAAACAAACTGTTCCTATTATTTGGTGTGCCGATTTTCAGATCCGCATGATGTTTTGGTTTTGTTTGAAACGGAAAATTATAAACGGCTTTTTTGTGTGTGAAGTTTCACCGAATACTTGCATTTGCTCCAAAACAACGGGCGGGTCGATAAATATTAACAAAACTTACGTAAAACAAAGCCGAATTGCATGTGTGGGACTAGTGGGAGAGGGTTCTAGCAAAATGGGAGAGTTCATTTACCAATTTACTATTTTGAACATCAAAATAGCACAAACACTTTTTGAAAAACACCGACAACTACATCCATCACTGTTTTTTCAATAACTAAAAGTCCGCAAACCGCGCTGATCGGAATTCCGGTATTGTTTTTTCAGTCACTAAAGATCGAAAAAGTAAACTGTTTTAATGCTAAAAATTACTAAGCTATTACTATTACTGTTTTTGTATTTCGGTTCATTCGTTGTACAAAAAAATAGTAAATCTCAAAACACTATTGATAACCGCCATTGAATTTGTCAAATCACATGGCATTTGTTCTCACAGTCAGTTCAGCCAGTTTTGCGACGCCTGGGTTGCACCATACTGAACGTCAACCAACCCTCCGATTGATTCTTCCATGTCAACGGCGTCAAAGCGTCGGCGGCCAACAGAATAGGGACCCGCGGCAGATGGCGTCGGCATTCAACCGCCAATTCGTCCCTGCGGGCAACGGCAGGCGCGCACGAGTCGTCGTCCGATCCATCGAGCGACAGCCGCGCGACCTGCGTCTGTGCTTCGGTGCCGATGCGGTTGCGAAGAAGTGCCAATCGATCTCTAACAGCACGGCGCTGGGCCGCGACGGCGTCTGCAATCGACACCTGAAACACCTGCGCCAGGTAGCGCATCGATGGCTGGCCAACGCGTTTGCGATGTCGCGCTCAACGAATGCAAGATCCCGACGATCTGGAAGCCAGCCATTGTGATCCCGCTCCTAAAGCCTGGACCACCACTGGAACTGAGCAACAGCTACAGGCCTGTGTCACTGCTGTCGCCTGTAGCGAGGTTCATGGAGCGCGTGCTGCTGGAGCCGCTGACAGAATGTCTGCAACTGCAGCTGCGACCGCACCAGCACGGGCTCTGGAAAGGACGGTCGACGATCTCTGCACTTCTCACGATGGCAGCCGGCTTCAACCGACCCAAACTTGCGGACCGCGGCACGGCGCTAGTCTGCGTAGACTTATCGAAGGCGTTCGACAATGTTTGCACTAGCAGCAGTACTACGTTAATGATACATTATGTGGCATTATTTGTGTGTGTGTTTATTCTGTTCAAAAACGTGTTGCATCATTATTAAAAGTAGCTGCATCTGCAGTTCCGGTACTCCTCCCTCTCTCCTCTATAACTCAGGAACGAAAAAAATTCAAAACCAAAATTTATCATTTTCACTTTGGCTCTTGTCAAAAGTACGGACAGTAACGGAGGTTTTACTAAGCACGCTCACTAAAACTACATTTATGGATTGTATGTATGGACATTTTACGGACATAACAAAACCTGCTGCACTACGACCACACGTTGTTTTGAGCAACAATGTCGTAATTTCAACATTTTATTCATCACACTCAGTACGGAAGGAGAATCATTTTGAACAAGAAACACGACCTGGTTTTGAATCCACATGCTGCAAAAGGTAGGCCCAATCCAAATTGATGTTGAAGGATGATTTTCATAAAAGTTTCTGCCAATTTTAAGAATTAGTCTTATTTAGCTCTGACAGTGCAAAATTCGAAGTCAGCGCGTCAGCGCAGTTCGAACTTCGAATGCACCTATTTTTGTCAACCATCAGTTTTTTTCCGGCATTTTGAAAAAAAATTAACAAAAAAACAAAAAAAAAATTTACAAAATCGAGATTTTCACGCAAAGCTTCATTATGATATGCACCTGCCCCGCATCCGCATTCTCATTGCTCATGATCCACTGGCGCGCCTGCACACGCTCCGCACTCAACATAAACTCGTTCAAAACGCAGTTATTTTCATTCTTGCTTTCTTAAAAAGGCTTGGCTTAGGTTAGGATTAGGTTAGGAACAGGTTTTGGTTAAGATTAGGCTTAGGTTTGGTTTTTAGGTTTAGGTCCGTTTTAGCAATATCCGAGAACATCCAATTGTGGAGCGTGAGTTAACTGGAGCGTAATATCATAAAACGTGCCAACCAGATTTTCATTTTTTTCGAACCGTTTCCTTTCCTCCCTTAGTCCCTTTCCCTGAAAGATTTGTATACATACTTAAAAGTGATTTTTTTGATTTCTGATCAGAGGTTGCTTGCAATGAGTCGGTGTAGGTTCCTAATCCCAAACCTAATCCTAATCCTAAGCCAAGCCTTTTTGATAAGGTGAAAATGATCAATTTAGTTTTTGCATTTTTTTCTTTCCTGTGTTAAAGGGCAGGGGCCACCGCCACTGCACATGCACCTGTTTTAATAATGATGCATTACGCCCTGGAATACCACCTGAAACCACGTGAAATACGTGTAACTATGATGGGTTTGCGACTTTGCGTCCGTCATGATGGCAGTCCCGTGCCAGTCTCCAAATACCGCAACCCAGGTCTATTATGGGAGGGGGGCTGAATTTATGAATTTGAGAACTAAAAAAGAGCAAAATACATGAACTAAAGACATTTTGGAATAATTTAGATGAAGCCAGCTGCAGATAAGCGGGCCGCCCACCAATTTCAAAAAACCGGCTTTGCGATAGGATTTGCAATGCAAGTCAGCTGAGACAAACCGAACGTTGGTTGGCGCGTGCAACATCACAGCGCGACAAAAAACGTGCATTCTTTTGTGCAGCACTGGACTGACTGGCTGGCAGAGTATTCTCGATATATGCTATTTGCCACGACGTTCACATTCTGCATTGCGTGTGTTTGAAAGTTTTACAAAGTTTGCAATGAATGCTGATTTCAGAGCTCGCCAAAGTCAACAACAGACGTTTTCATCCAAGTGAAACACAATTTATGTTTTTATTTTGACTTCAGTCTTGTCTCTTGTCACTGTCAACTTTTCGCTGAACGCCAACCGTCTGACTATTTTAACTTCGTTATCAGTATTTTATGCGATCAGTCAGCAAACTGGTACCGTTTCAAAGCCAAGTCACTTGAACGGCTTTGCTTCGTTTCTGCAAGAGCAGCAAGTTTTCACAGTTCACTTCTTTTCATTTGTTTTATTGTCAGCCATCAAGACTTTATTTGTACGGTATGGCCGGTTAAACATGGCAGCTTTTTTCAGGGTGCAAGGAGCGCGCGAATTTTGAATGAAAGAAAAAAGACGTTCAGAAACTGAATTGTGTGCCAAATTTGACGCGTTTTTTTTAACTAATGGATTATCCGCGCTATTCTATTCATTCTTTATCCCTTGTACACATGATTGGGGAATTACGTTTTTTTGAAAAAGACAACTCCTAGTCTGCGGCTGATCCCGCCTTGATGAACTGCCTAATTTATTCGGCCATACTGTAACACACTGGAGGCCCATGATTTTCACGTGAACACGCTTTCCGGTTTGAAATGGATGGTACGTGCAAGTTGAACGGTGTGCGCAATTTGTAAAAATTATTCGCATCGCAACAAACTTGTGACACAAGGACACAGCAGCCAAGGTTTATGTTCGACATTAGCACACAACGTTCACAAAATGCAAACCAATCTTTGACAACCCGGTTGGTTTCACGTGTTGGCAACTTGTTTTTGCACTTGCGTTCAACATGGAGGTTTATGTGCACGAGCGTGCAGTAAAGTTGCAAATAGAATGTGAGAGGTTTTTTTGTGTGTAAGGTGATGTGTGTTCGCTGGTTTTTGGACTGCCAATTGTCGCAGAGAATGCAAGAGCCAACTCTTGTCCGTAAAGTGCTGCGTTTTTGTGAGCCACTGCCATTTATAAACTGACGTAAAGCATTATTCTTCGAGAACTTAGTCTTGTGATCTTTCTCGTTGACTTCTGTCTGTTTATGTTTGTGCATTCGGCAGATCAACTCCGTGCTCCTCCTGTGTCTGTCCCTGTGTGACGCACGCAATGTCTAAGATTCACTTTTTTCTTCAGATTTCAGCTCCAATTCAAAATTTAGCGGTTTACGAGTTTCCTCCACCCAGATATGACCAATAATTGCACAAATGATCGCTGGTTCAACTGCTAAATCGACGACGACTTCGGAAGAAATCGACAGTTCTGCGAGAATCGAAACGAGCTGGTCTTCTCAGTCTGTGATTTGCTTTGGCGTCTGTGAGCTTAGCGTCCGCCACACCAACAGCAACTTTCTACCACTGAAAATCTCCTGAGCGTCATTCGGTGAACGAACATTGACATTGTCGCAGCAAAGTGTACAGTTTAATTTTGATAACTTTCAACCGCTAGTCCAACAGTCTGCGTTCGACGCTTTCAAATCTTTTTGGCCAAGAAGAAATCAATAATAGCACTGCAAAATCCGTACAAACCAAAGATATAGCATCAAGAACATTCGCAAACTGTGATTTGTGGAGTCACGTTCACTTATTGTTTTGAAACGTCAAGAAGCTGCATATTTTCGAAGCGCGTCGGTGTCGTCGTCTGTTGGTAAAACGTGAGTTGAAAAGACGAACGATTGAAAAAGTTGCTCTTGTTTGAGGCGTTATTTTGATCTGGTCAAGGTCCTAGCTTGAAAACAGTACACTCGGTTTATAGTACAGTGACGTTGCACAGTCCACGTGCTAAAAAACCGGAAATATACAGGGTGGGCCAAAAAAGGTTCCAATTCTAAAATGCTCTCACTGGCGTGTGCTAAGGTGTTTAGAGCTAAAAATTGAAACACCATTAGAAAAAATTTGGAGGTTTTTCTGACTTAAATTTTTTTTCACGGTTTGTTGCCCCTATCACTCACTACAGCAGAATATCTGAAAAACATGAAAAATCGACAAATGTTGTGAAATGCAGAGGGTTAATTTAGCTATAACAAAGACCAAATGATGAACGTTGGTGACAACCCGAGTGCTCACAACACAAAAAAAGATGAAAATACAATACGCACATACAGTAGCTTTGAAATGCCGAATGCTGAATTGCGTTTGAACAGTGTTTGATCAACCTGATGTTTCACTTCGAGTCTGAGCGTGCGTGAGCGGTTCAGCCCAGAGCAGATGCGAATTTATCTTTCCAGATGCAAACTGTTTTTTCTTTTTTGATTCACACAATTTGTCACTCTGATATTTTTCACCATAGCAGACTGGTTGTTTTCTGCAGTGAAAGATGCAATTCCATTTTCAGTCGTTGCTGCCATCATGGTAAAGTGGACGGCAGAGAAGCGAGTCTGGTCTGCCAATTGGTGGGAACATGCGAATAAGTTATCTACAGTGGTTCGGCAATTTTGTACAAAATTCAATTTTCCCCCGCGTGGCGATACATCAGTTCGCAAGTCGGTATGAGTAATGATAAACAGTGAGATCATGGGTGAACGTTGTTTTTTCGTCAAAAATCGCTATTTTTTAAAAATTACACTGTAAAAATAAACTGAAACGTGTAAACCAAAAAATTTTCAATCACAAAAAAAGCTCTCAAAGTGTTCCAACAGTGTTTCAAATTTTAAGCCATGAGGTTCTTGCTACATCTAAACTAACCCTATGTATTTCACCACATTGTCGATTTTTCATGTTTTTCAAATATTCTGCTGTAGTGAGTGATAGGGGCAACATACAGTAACAAAAATTTAGTCAGAAAAACCTCCAAATGTTTTCTAATAGTGTTCCAATTTTCAGCTTTAAACACCTTAGCACACGCCAGTGAGAGTATTTTAGAATTGGAACCTTTTTTTGGCCCACTCTGTATTTTGGACCGGTTTTTCAAAAACATTTCCGAAGAAAACGGAAATTTCTCCGATGCCATCTCCACACAGAACAATGACAGTGAATTGAGAAAAAAATGATAAAACGGTTCGGTTTGCTTGCAGCATTTCTCGCTAGCGATGTCATCGATCAGCATGTCCAGCTATCACGCCGGCGCCCGTCGTCGCACAACAAAATCGGTGCCCAACATTCGCAACGTTTTGAGCCCCGACGACATGCAGTGGGCGAAACAGGCGACCGGACAGTCGTTCGGCGATCCGTCACACAGCCCGCAGCCGCAACGGCGCCTCCAGCCGACACAATGTCACAAACAGGAGCCTGTTTGCTTTCATTGCATTGTAGTGGCAGTCTGTTCCTGCGAACATGTCAGACAGAAATGACGTCATGTTGTCCGTGTCATGCACGGCGCCGGACTGATGGTTTCACGTGGAATGTGAATCAAACTAAAGCTCTGGTGCCGCACTGTCGTTGTGTGACAAACGGGCATTTTTCAAATCAAATGACGTCATTTCTGTCCGACACATTCGCGTATAAATTTCGACCACTGAATACAGCAAAGCAAATTTCACTCCTTTCTCTAGGTTCAGAGAGTGCTCAGTTCTGCACCATTCTGAGTGGGACAGTGGGAGTTGTTGTAGACTCGGATTGATTAGAAAATGTATGGAAGTGTTCAGTTGCTCAGTTTTCTTCTGCCCTTTTGACTTTCAATCGACAGTTAATCGGAATGCCGTTTGTCTTGGCAGTGTGAACAAAATGAAATCCTTTTTGACTCGTCCATTTCAGAGCACAATGAAATCAGACGTGGGATGGAAGTTGAGTTATTTTCTGCTGTGGTGCAATGTGCATTTGAATTAAAACTTTCAAATGTTTGATTGAAGGACTATAGTGCTTCATTGTATGCATCAGTGTGTTTTGTTCGATATGAATAAATGGAATAAACCAACATTTTCTGTTTGCAGCATTGGATGCCGGCACCACGGGCAACAGCATGCTGCACTCGCTGTCCACCCGTCTGCAGCAGATGTACTGGACGAAACCAAAAACGGACGAGACGCCGCCGCCACCGAAACGAAACCAGTAAACGAACTATTCTTGATCTGTTTTTCGTGATGTTTATTGGTCGATAACAGTTCGAAAGTGAATTAACAGTCATTTGTTGACCGTCAAAACTAGAGATACACTGTTTCAAACCTGCGTGGTCTTCTGAGCTTGAAGTAGGGATGTGCGTTTCCTTAAGGCCCATTCATGCACACAAATTTTTACGGCACGTCACGTCACGTCTTCATTCATGATGCAAAAAACAGCCATCCGGCACGTCACGTCAAGCTTTAGATCACGCGCTCGTTCATACTTGCGCACGTCGACGTGCGTCGACGGAAGGCAAAAAGAGAGGTATGAATGAAGACGTGACGTGACGTGCCGTGCCGGAGGGTTTTAGATTTTTTGCTCGTTCATACCTGCGCACGTCGACGTGCGTCGACGGACGGCAAAAAGGGAGGTATGAATGAAGACGTGACGTGCCGTGCCGGATAATTTTAGAAACTGACCTAAAAAGCCGTACGTCAACATATGCAAAATACAATAATTTATTGATTAAATTGGCATTCGTGTGTTTCAAATATTTCAAATAACACCGCGCTTTTGAAAGCTGTCCAGATTTGTTTTTTTTCGTTGTTTATTTTCGTTGTTCTTTCAACGATGTCGCGAAAAGTTGGAAGAAACGCAGGTTTGCCTTTCCCTGTTGGTCTCTGACTACTCTGACGCAAATGCAAAAATTTGTTGGTGAAAACCGAACAACTTCTATTCATTTGAATATCATCAACTTTTTGAAGCAAAAAACGAATCGTAGCCGCCAGGAACTGAACCGCACGCGTTGTTTGCTTTCAGCGGGAAATACTACCCGTTGAGCTTTTGCCTCACTAGTAAGAGATGCAGTTATAGTGCTACACGTATACTGGGCATCCAGTGCATGCACACAAGCTTTACAAGCTGTGTGTCGAGTGAGCATGTGTGTTCGCTGCACGCTAGCACGCCTGTGGTAACTGCTGGTCCTCATTGGCATTTTTTCTAACCGTATTAACACCTGAAACCGAATTTTTTCACAATTTTTCAACCGAAACCGAAAACTACTTATTTTTCAGAAACCGAAAAGATAATCATGAAATCAACTAATTTTTTTTAAACTTCAATTTTAACGTGGCTGGAACTGCGTTGCAGCAAATTTTATTATTGATTATCCCATGATTATGTTCTAATTTGCAGCAATATCACCGCAATTCGTTCAAATAATTGAAAAAAAATAGCAAACAAACAAAATGAATACAGAAAATCAAACCATCTTCGCATCTCGACGTACGGCATTTTAGGTCAGTTTCTAAAATTATCCGGCGACCGGCACGGCACGTCACGTCACGTCTTCATTCATACCTCCCTTTTTGCCGTCCGTCGACGCACGTCGACGTGCGCAGGTATGAATGAGCAAAAAATCTAAAATGATCCGGCACGTCACTTCACGTCACGTCTTCATTCATACCTCTCTTTTTGACGTGATCCGGCACGTCACTTTACCGCACGTCTTCATTCATACATGACGTGCCGTGACGTGACGTGCCGGATATATAAACGTCTTGCATGAATGGGCCTTTACCTTCCCTTGAAAATCGGTTGACGAGCCATTAAAAGACTGGTTGAAACACGGTTGAGTCAGTTGAATATTTTTACAGCAACCAAATAACGGAATGTCTTTTGTTAGGAGCTCCAACGACATGCCTGCTACGCAGCAGCCCCAGCGTTCTGGATAGAAGAGCCGTGTGCGCAACCTCAGCAGCTTGATTCGTCTGCAGACGTTCTGTGTTAACGAAAAGTTTGCCTTGAAATTCAATGTTCATCAAAAACATATATTTTGAACAGTCATATTGACTGCACTGTTGCGGCTTTGTAGTATTTGACAAGCTTGTGTGTAAAATGTTTTTGTGTGGGCTCTTCTGTCATGTTTGGACGGGTTCATGTCTCCTTGGTGTTCTATGCCCCCGATTCAAGAAAGTTTGAATTCAATGCTGTTTTTATGTTGCTAATTTGTGTGAAAGCAGTTTATGTAATTGTCGCATTATATGCGAGCGAGACAAGTTTGCTGCACTGTTGTTAATTACACGAAAAGACATAAAACACGAAAAACTACGTCTTTTCGTGTAAAATGACGTTGTTAAATCTTTCAGCATAGATTGTCTGGCTAGAACGCTGAAAGGACAAGCAACCATCGTTACTTTTTCTCTTTGTTCACTGTTCTCATTTACTTGTTGAATTTGCGATTCCCTCCCTCATTTCATATTATCTGATCGTATACTTTATCTGAGTGTTCACTGGAATATGTATTCTCGAAAAACAAATAAAAAAGCTATCAAAGAATCATGTTCAGTCCATTGTTTCGAAAACAATCTGAATAACAAAAGCAAGCAACAATAAAGTGCCCTTGTGGATGCTTTTTTTCAATTTTTTAATAATTTCGCAATTGTATCACTGAATAAAACAATTGAATCAAGTCAAATGTATCAATCAACCTGAATTTTTGTATCACTGAAAAATCAACCGTCCTCACTCAGTAGAAAAAGCACGCCATTTTACATGGCCCAGCTCAATAATATATACAACTATTGTGGATTTATTCAAACGTGACTCAAACTAAAATGACCTCAGTTTCCTTTAAAAACGCCCGTTTGTCAATGTTCAGACACTAAAATGTCAGTTTGAAGTGACTGATTCGACATTCATCATTTGTTTGCGGAAGAAACCGAAAGTCTGGCTTAATGTCAACGGCAAGCGCATGTTTGCCGGGCCGTACATGATGTCATTTCAGTGGGACACGTTTAAAAAATAGGTCATAATACTGCTGGCTGCACACACGTGCGTTGGTGCATGCGTTCTGTGCAAACTTCGTGTTCATCCACATACCACTCTCGCTTATTTCTGCCGTCCCACCACTTTCCGTGCGACCGCGTGGTGCGATTCCGCCTGCCAGAGATTGCGAGTCAAGTGTTTATATTCAGCGTCGATGTTGACGAACAATTTATACCAAACCACAACAGTGTTCATTATTTGTTAATGTGTGTCTTATTGATATTGCATGTTCCATGGTAACTTGTGTGGATATCGAGCTTTATTGTTCTAAACTATGTATCATAGTATAACCGCTTGTGCCAAACAAAGAAAGAATTTTT
>JASANC010004742.1:0-32835 GCA_030248135.1 Theristus sp. LFF4_11
ATGAAAGAAAAAAGACGTTCAGAAACCAAATTGTGTGCCAAATTTGATTTTTTGGACTAATGGATTCTTCGTGCTATTCTATTCATTCTTTCTCACTTGAACACATGATTAGGAGTTATGTTGGCATTTTTGAAAAAGACAACTCCTAGTTTGCGACTGATCCCGCCTTGATGGGCTGCCTTATCTATTCGGCCATACTGTACCTTTGCGGGTTTTTCTTTTCGGGTACTTTTTTAATCTATTGAAGCATGATTCAGAACAAAAATTCACGCACTACCGCGTAAAATGCGAACTGACTTTTTTGATCTACCGTGTCCGTTGGTCGACTTTGGAATTCGCACCTCCAGTTTCAAAAACATGACAAATAAAAGAGTGTGACTATGGGAACAACGGCTAGTCGAGTATGGTTGCACAACATTATTGCACTGTTATTGAATTGAAACAGAGGAAATAAAACCGCAATAATCTTATCCTACTCTTATCCTATGGCCTATTTTTTTAAACGTTTCCCACTGAAATGACGTCATGTGCCACAAAACATGCGCTTGTCGTTCACAGCAAACCAGACTATCCGTTTAGCCGATTTCTTTCCGTAAACAAACGGTGAATGTCGAATCAGTCACACCAAACTGAAATTTTAGTGCCTGTACTTTGACAAACGGGCGTTTTTAAATAAAATGACGTCACGTTAGTCCGGACACGTTTGAATAAATCCACAATAATACTATTAGATAGACTCTTCTCTCTGTTTTTGATTGGCGACGCGGCAATATTTTCACTTGACGCCTGTTTCCTTCGTTTGAACCTGTAGTTTTTCTGACTAGGACTGTGGGCGTGTGGTGGACGGACGTTTCACGACAAGCTCTCCTAAAATGAACCATCCACTTCTGCTCTGAAAAACAAACAAACATGGAAAGGGGGAACCGTACTTGCACTGTTGCTTTTTCTGTTTTGAGTGCATTTTCATAGTTGTGGTTGTACACTACTGCGTTGTGCAATCTTCAGTGATCTACAGATCTACAGTGCCAGTCCAATAACCAATCAGCTTCTTTTGTCGCGCATTTAGCAACACGAAAGCTAAGCTGTTTGTTTCAATAGCTAAGCTGTTTAACGACAACGCGCACGGGCATCGGCATGCTCATGCTCATGATCCACTAGCGCGCGTGCACACGCTCCGGCCCCAACAAGAACTTGTTCAAAACGCAATTGTTCTGACATCTTCCTTCTTGAAAAGGCTTGGCTTAGGTTAGGATTAGGTCAGGATTATCTTTAGCTTGAAATTAGGCTTTATTATTAGGTTTTGGTTCAGGCTAGTTTAGGCAACGTCTGCCAACATCAGTGGTTTGATTTAGTACGACAGGCCAACCAAACTTTCGTGCTCACTGACCATGCTCAATTTCAGGGTTGTTGAGCAAAAATCAAAATTAAGAAACAAAACAACAGGCAAAAATTCGAAAAAAATCGAAATTTTTCTTCTAATGAACCAAAATCGACATTTTACACATTTGGACCGTTTTACCGATTGAGTTTAGGCTTGAACAACTTTGGAATGAGCGTCGCAAAGCTTGGCTTAACATTTCCGATGCAGCCAAGGTGACATTTCACTTCACATTGTGAATTCTGAGCGTCCGACCTGTAACGATGTAACGATGTAACGATGTAACGTTTATCGTACCAAGGTAGTCACACGATGCCGAAGCATCGAAATAGGTAATACCCGTTAGTACAAAATACAATGAAACAATCAATAACATCACGCATTAACCACCACACGGACAAAACACGATGAACTGACTGAGCTGACTGAGCTGAAGTTCTGAGAATTTGAATTTTGAACTTTTTTCAAAACAAGTTATCAATCACGAAAACTGTCACACACGACGAAACATTAACAAATAAAATAACTAGCGAGAATCAAAATCATGACTGCCCGATCATGCTTTCTGTGCAGGCATTGCTGTTAAGGAGGATGAGATTGGTTTGGACAAAATGTCATCATCGATCACCAGCTGATTCTCTGGCTGAAACTCACTGAATTAGTGAATTCACTGAATAAAAGCTAAACTGCTGACATTTTTGTTTGAGAACACAGAAAATAATCAGAAAAAAATGTCTCATTTCAGGACGATAGTGAGTGAGCATGTGCTCACAATGAATAACAACAAAAGTAAACAAAATTGATAAAATTGAACTTTGACGCACGGCTTTTTAGGGGAGAACCTAAAACCTTCCGGCACGTCACGGCACGTCACGTCATCGTTTATGCGTCCGTATCTGTCTGAACGTCGACGCACGTCGCCGTACAGGAGCATAAACGAGCGCGTGTTCTAAAACCATCCGGCACGTCACGGCACGTCACTGCACGTCACGTCATCGTTTATGCGTCCGTATCTGTCTGAACGTCGACGTACGTCGCCGTACAGGGACATAAACGAGCGCGAGTTCTAAAACAAGACGTGACGTGCCGTGACGTGCCGGATTGCTCTTTTTTGCAGCATAAACGAGGTTTGACGTGACGTGACGTGCCGTGCCGGATGCAAATACGGACGGCTAAACGGGCCTTTAGCGTGTGTGTATATCCATGATTTTATTTTCTAATAACTTTTCATCAATGGTTATTTGGTACTGCTATATCTGTGGAAGAGGACCGAATGTTAACTTAAAGCCAGGTTAAAAAAGTTGTGCGGGTGTTAAATTACAAAGGTGCACACACGATTTTTGCCATGCTTGAGGCCCCGCCTTACAAAATGTTTCAGGCGTTGTGCGACTGGTTTTGCTCATGTCCACATTTATCAATCCAGAAATCTTCACTTCTCTGCAGACACTTGGTTATAAATCATAATACAAAAACAAAACAAATAAAACCAGCAATTACAAAGAATACAAATTGTATACGGAGAAACTAAATAACACGCGTAACAAACTTGCGCTCCGACCGAACAACGATATTATTATGCGGGTTTTAAAACTTTTCATTGAAGTTTTTACGACGTCTTGCAAACCGCAACTGTTTTACAGTTAAACTGTTGTATTTACAGCACGTTTAGTGGTTTATGAAGCATTGTATTTGCAGTGCTTTCTTGTATAAACTTTTTTATACCCAGTGCACCCGTATTGTAAAAACGATAGAAAAACTTTGAATTTTTTGTGCTTCATGATGCAGGTCTTGTTTTTTTTGTTTTCCCTGCAGAAACGGTTAACAAGAATTCAGAATTTTTTGGTTACTAACAGTTTTCCTCCCGCTGTTACTAAAATCAATTGGAATTTCGGAACACGTCGATTTTTTACGCGGTTTTGGATTGGAAATGCCTTTCGATATTCTATTTGTGAGGAAATCTTTTGTTATGTTTGAACAGAACTACAATTTTTTTTGAACTAAGGCTGCCTCTCAAATGGCGACAGAAAAAAATTCAAAAGAGTGTGTGTAGTCTGGTAAAGTATCCAAAACCAAAAAAGGTAAACCAAAAAAAACTAAAAACTGTGTAGGTAATTCTTGCTTTGTTGAAAACATAAGCCTGTTATAATAGTCTATCACGTTTCCTCACTACAAATTATTGATACTTGAGTTTGACAATTGTATCTTCGAACCGTTTAAGCACATCTAGTAGCTGCAGTCCCTAGTCGAAAACAAAGCGTTTCTATGTAAGTGGTATTGGTAGCGTTGCTTTTTGTTTCCGCTTTGGTTTTTGCCACAGTTGTGGTTCGCGAAGTGTTGTGGAACGGAATCTTCAGGCACACCAATATGCACACTGTAGTGTGTGCCTAAATCGCACAGGTATTGTGGATTTATTCAAGCGTGTCCGTTCTAAAATGACGTCATTTGCTTTAAAACGCCCGTTTGTCAAAGTACAGGCACTAAAATGTCAGTTTTTGTAGTGACTGATTCGACATTCACCATTTGTTTACGGGAAGAAATCGGCTAAACGGAAAGTCTGGTTTGCTGTGAACGGCAAGCGCATGTTTGGCGGCACATGACGTCATTTCAGTGGGACACGTTTGAAAAAATAGGTCATAGCTGATTGGTTGATGCATGTATTCTGTGCATGAATTGCAGAGTTCGCCATACGTGTAGTTTGGTTTGCACAGAATGCATGCATCACGTGACCACCAACCAATCAGCTAGTTGGATATGTTATAGAGTTAGATTGTAGATACTTTAATTTGCCTCAGTGAATGCGCGACTTTTGAATCACCCTGTACAGATCCATATTATTATTAATAAATATAAATGACAATTTCTCTCATACAAATTTTTTTAGCCATAAACAGTTTGTGATAACGATCGCAAGCAAAAACAAACCCAGTTGTTTTTTAAACGCTAACGAACGTACAATATATTTGTGTCTATTTTATCATCGTTGTTCTTCTTACTATCTACCCTATATACATTACCGTATTACCTCTAATAAACCCCCATGGGGGTTTATTTTTTCAGCGACTTCTGGGGGTGGGGGTTTATTTTGGGGAGGGGGTTTATTTTGGGGGGGGGGGGTTTATTTACAAACAAATTCTAGGGGTGGGGGTTTGTTGAAAAAATGGCAAAAATACCTTGCATGGCAGGCAAAAAAGTCACAGAAACTTCTACTTTTCACAGAGATTTCCTTTTGTAACAGCCTTTTGTAATGAAATTACCATTAACTCATCCCTTTGGGGCCTATGGTAGCACAATTTCACCAATGTCACTGCATTCAGCCACTGAATTCGCTAGGTATGTGTTTCAAACAGGTTACTAACAAACCCCCATGGGGGTTTATTTTGGGGGGGGGGATTATTTGGAAACTTGTCGAGGGGGTGGGGTTTATTTTGGGGGGGGGTTTTAATTTTGGGGGGGGGGGTTTTAATAGAGGTAATACGGTATGTATTTTTTCCGGCCAGTTCCAGACATTGTTGTTTTGAGATAAATTGTTTTATTGTATTTGAGATAAATTTATTGAAAACATTAAAAAACTATTTGATATTATTTTCTCCCACAACAGATAAGCAGCAACGTTTACAACTGCAACTGTTTCAAAAAAACGCGGAAGATAAATCTGTTTATGACCGAAGAAAACTGATTTTTTTCTGACGAATGTTCGGCGTTACGTGTAGCTCTGTTGCATAGCAGTTTCAGCAACAGCCTTTGTGCCCTAAACGTGATTTTCAAGCAGACATAAAGCGGTGTGGAGATCGCTACAAGACGTAACTTTGCTGTAAGTTGCAAAGCAAAGCACCAAATCGGGAGAAGGAAATTGTCCTTATTTTAAAAGTCATTCAATTTGATAAAAACGACAAAAACTCCAAAAAAAGGAAAAAACATCGATATGTCAAACGGGTCCAGTAGTCGATGGGACTTAGCTCTTCGCAGCAAGACGACTTCACCGCCACAAAACGCAGCAAGGGCTCTCGCACTGTGCATGTCAAGCTAAGCTACATAGTTTCGGCCGACATTATGCAATAAGCTATTGCTCCATTGGCAAATGTTCTGTTGGTTTTGCATATCTCTTGCACAGCGCAGTTCGTTTAGTTTTCCACACGACACACAGTTTTTATATGTCTCGAGCTTGGAAAATCACGTAGATAACACACACCGAAAAACATTTTTGAGCTGCTCACATTGCTGCAGAGTTAGCTGCCGTTTCTGTTGTGATTTTTGTCACGCTAGCAGTTTTTCTTCGTAAAAAGGCCCGTGATTTCCCGTGCCGTGTGCCGTTTGGTGGGCTTTAATCTGAAAAACTTGTGACTTTTCGGTGTTCCTTTTGCGATGTCTGCTGCACTTGTCTTTCTGGTTTTCACAATTGCTTCCAGAACATTTTTGACTGATCGTGCAGTCTGCTGTCTGGTATTTCATTGCACGCAAGGACGGATGCGATTGATTTTTTATTGTTTCTTCTGGTACGCTTTATCGCTTTTCAGATTCATGGTTTGAGGTTCAGTGAGTGATTTTCTTTTGAATAACGAGTATAGGACCCTTTTTCTGTCACGTGTGAGTGTGTAAGCTCTAATTTCTTTGCTTCGCGTTTTCCACAGACGAACGCATGTATGCTTTCCAGCAAGCACATTAGAAAGTTGGCCTTTGATTTTTGCCGTTGAATGCCATATGCAGTTCAAGTAAAATTGTTTTCAGTTTCTCGGCGAGTAAAAGGTTTCTTTTCTCTCATCATCCGTAATTTTATACAAGTTCGGAAAAATGCCCGAAGGGCATGAAAAAGACCAAATATTATTTCAGAATGACACAGATAGAAAAGTGTGACACAAGGATTTTCACAAGATCAAACATTTTATGAAACGTGTGTGAACTGAAAGTTACAAACTGAAATAATATTTACGCCAATATCTTTTTTGTCATTCTCAAGGAAGGCACAATCTCTGTACAAATTTTATCTCACTTCATTTGATGCTGCAAAAAAATCATTTGCTGCTGTGAACATGCTCTTTTTATTTGTGAATACTGTATCAAATGATTTGCTTAATATGGTGTTTGCGGGCTGACCCTTTTACATTTATATGGTCACAACCGGAGCCCGTGCCTTGAAATGACAAAAATATATTGACGTAAATATTATTTCAGTTTGTAACTTTCCAGTTCACACACGTTTCATAAAATGTTTGATCTTGTGAAAATCCTTGTGTCACACTTTTCTATCTGTGTCATTCTGAAATAATATTTGGTCTTTTTCATGCCCTTCGGGCATTTTTCCGAACTTGTCTTTTTCTTTTATATCTCAAAGAGTTTATAGGGTTTTAGCCTATCAGACGCAGCATAGTCGACTGCAATGGTTTCTGTTGCATTTGTATTATCTTTCATTTTGGTCCCGGTTCTCTATGCCTTTGCACACAGGGATAGGAAAAAAGGTTTCAAGAATCCGCGGGAATTCAAAATTGGGTTACGGTAGCTGACGAAAGACGTCGGATGACGTCATGCGTCTGGTCTGGTGTCGGGCTTTTCCCCAACGCGTGAAACTTTTGTGCACGCGGTCTTCCTGTAACGATATTACTCAGAGCAAGGATTTTTAGGAGCAAACCCTTCCGTAGACCCTTTTCAACCCAGGCACGGGTTAATATCAGTTTTCACTAGTTTTTCGCTATTTTGCAATCAGAACAACGTTTTTTTAGGAGGAAGCCCTTCACGGGGACCCTTGTCAACCCAGGCACGGGTTAATATTCGCTTTTTGTTATTTGGCACCTAAACTATAGCCTATCAGACGCAGCATAGTCGATTACATGGGTACCGTGGAATTTGAAATCAGAACAACGTTTTTTAGGAGGAAACCCTTTACGGGGACCCTTTTCAACCCAGGCACGGGTTAACATCAGCTTTCTGCTATTTGGCACCTAAACTATAGCCTATCAGACGCAGCATAGTCGATTACATGGATACCGTGGAATTTGAAATCAGAACAACGTTTTTTAGGAGGAAACCCTTTACGGGGACCCTTTTCAACCCAGGCACGGGTTAATATCAGCTTTCTGCTATTTGGCACCTAAACTATAGCCTATCAGACGCAGCATAGTCGATTACATGGATACCGTGGAATTTGAAATCAGAACAACGTTTTTTAGGAGAAAACCCTTTACGGGGACCCTTTTCAACCCAGGCACGGGTTAATATCAGCTTTTCGCTATTTGGCACCTAAACTATAGCCTATCAGACGCAGCATAGTCGATTACATGGATACTGTGGAATTTGATATCAGAACAACGTTTTTTAGGAGGAAACCCTTCCGGTTACCCTTTTTATACCAGGCACGGGTAAAAACAGTACCCCTTTCAACCCCGGCACAGGTAAAAAACAATGTTTCACAATTGAGCATTTAGCCTATCAGACGCAGCATGGTCGATTACATGAATACCGTGGAATATGAAATTAGAACAACGATTTTTACCAGGAAAGCCCTTAACGGGGACACTTTTTATACCCGGCACGGGTAAAAACAGTTTTTTCACAATTCGGCACCTAGCCTATCAGACGCAGCATGGTCGATTACATAGGATACCGTACAATTTGGAATTCGAATTTGAACACAACTTTAGATTTTTTGTGGACACCGAAACGGTCGACAACAACAACAACAACAACAACAACAACAACAACAACGACAACAACAACAACCTGAATTTTTTTTCGGTTTTTTTTGTTCTGTAAAATCACAGAAGCAACCGATGTTTAATTTTTTGGTTTGGATGGATAGGGTATCGGGCCACCTTAGCACAGCAAATAGCATTTCTTGGTTTAGTCATTTATCATGAATGTTATGGTCGATTGAAATTTCAAAATATTCGCAATGAGCTTTCTGAAATAATATTGTGGGACTGCGCTGCCGCGCGTCCCACGATTTCATTTCAAATCTCCGTTGGTGGTTCGTTTTCGTATCGATGACAATAACTTTTCTTAAACCTTCTGATGTCGAAATCTGATGATTCCTGAGCAATCTTGTTTCGTTGAATTTCTTAATCCTTTTTCAGAAATTGAAATCATAAAGCTGACGGGACGTGCTCAAAACATTTACCTAGAAATCCCGTTTCCACGCATTAGTTTATTATGTTGGTTTGTATTTTTGTGCATTATTTTAAAATTCATCTACGTTTTCACCCCATACTTCCACAAACATTCAAAAGCGTCAGCTTTTGTTAGGACGCATCACAAATGGTATTATACAACGAATCAACGATACCGATTCAAACTCAGCCAACCAATCGGCTTCAAGACAAAACGGACTTCAACTTTAAATTAAAATTTCCAAATTTCCAGATACGATGGCGTTTATAAACGAAATGCGCACCGAACAAAACTGAAAAAAATTCATGATACAATCCTTCCAAGTTGCAGCGGTCAAAACAAAACCAAACCAAACACGAAACAAGTGAGAAAAAGAATGGAAACAATCGAACCGCAGTCAACTGCCACTGCGTATCCGAAGTTTTCGCCGCCACCGGATTTGGCAATTCGAAACGAGAGCACGGATTCAATAGCGAGCGAACTGCAGGACGAAATGTTGCAACGGAGTTTAGCGTTCGTGAACGCCGTGGACGAAGTGGGACTCGTCAGGTCGGCGAAAGAGCTGTCGTATTCGCCACCGACTAGGGAGCAACAGATGATGGCGAAGTACTCAAACGGTTTGTTCCTGAAAGAATTGGTGATACTGTTTTTTGTAGGACATTTTGTGAGAAACAGTTTTAATTTTTCATTTTTTGCAGACAGTCGATTTGCCAAAAATTCTGTTTTCTGTACTCACTGAGAAAAAACACTCTGAAACATCAACGGCATTGCAGCAGGCTTCTATTTCTTTTGAGTGCAGTTTCTAGACGCGGTTGTTTTTCTTTTTGATCCTTTTGACATCAACGCAAAACCATCTGCTTCCCGCTGATTCAGATTGCTCCGTTTCTGTCCACTGCGCCTTGCCGTCGAACGACACAGATCAATCGCAAACTCCATCGTTCACAGCTCAGGACCCAGTCGCACACCGACAGAACTGTCAACCGTACGTGCCGAAAAGCGTCCCTGAGAATACCAACAATCCGGTGATGAATGTCCCCAACGTGGAAGTCAACAATGACAACAACTGCAACCAATCAGTGAACACCATCGAAAATGCTTATAATGACGCTCAGAGTGAACCAAAGCTCGAATTGCCGCCAGTGGCGGTGCAGAGGTCGGAAAGCAGCGAGGAAGCGATCCACTACAAACATTTTGCTCCGCTGTTCGACGACGACGACGACGACTGTTTCATCCTGAGAGATGTTCAGGAACGGGTATTTCCCATCGGTTCGTTCGTTGAATTTTTCAGCGAAGCGTGGTTTTTGTCGAGCAGATAGGACACTTCTGGCAACCAAATTGATGTTAAGTTTGCGTTGGAACCGGAGCGAAGCCTTATTACACGTGTTGAAAGATACAGACTCTGTTTTTGCAGTGGCTAAAAATTCTGGAACTGGTGATAACTGAAGAAACGCTGCGCGTGCAGGAGCACTGTGTGCATGTGCACAATTGCAAAGTGAATACATGAAGTGCCCGGTAATAGACGCATACCGCGGTGCCCGCTGGCTCGTCAGTGCGACGGACACGACGGACAGGCAGAACTGCCGAAAGTGTTTTACGACAGACAGATCTTATAGTCTGGGTAAAACATCAGTGAACCCAGAAAGTATCCGCATCCTCACAATATCAACCATCCCGGGCAATAAAGCCACAAGGGGCCCGATGTTTTGCGTACGTACGTACGTATGCAATGAATGAAGTTCGCTGTTTTTTCGTAGAAGCCAGATTTAAAACCATCAAACTGACCATTTTTTTACAGATCCAATTGTCATTGGCGCCACGGACAGCGACGACTCCGACAATGACGTACGGCCGTTCGGGCTGGTGAACTTGGCCACCAGAAACAAGAAGAAACGAGCGTCGCCGCCGCCGGTATTCTGCGATTCGGACGACGACGACGATAATAATCAAGATTCGAAATCGGCCGGACAACTCTGGAACAGGGAGACCGTGTCGGACGATGGGGACAGCAGGAAGCACTCGCTGTCAGCGCCGAAATGCGGCCTCAAACGACGCGTGATCTCGTTCGCCGACGAAAAGGGACTCGAGCTGCAGGAGGTGAGTTTTGGTTGTCTGTTCTATTCACTAAAAATTTGTTTCACAGATTTAGAAACTAAAAGTATATGGTAAAACAGTTTTAAAGGTTCGAAATAAGGCTCGAAAAGCTGTTCCAACAGAGGTCCCACCTCGTTTACTGCTTTGTTTCGGACCTGTTGAGACCAGTCCTGCTTTAACCTTTTTTCCTTTAGGGACTGTCTTTGTTAAGACATGAAACAGACGCTTTTTTGGATAAAAACATTGAAAATTGTCCTTTGCGTGATGAGAAGCGCTATCTGTATCCTGGTATATTTAATTCAGGATTTATAAAGCGTTAAGAGCAAAATGTTAGGTGCGCGTTTGCAACGAACTGTCGGGTGAACCGCCCGTTCTCAGCGCCGCTGCATTCGCCGATTTACATTTGGTCGACAACGATCCAGCGGATTCACTTGTGAAAGCGAGACGAAGTCGCTTTGATGGTTGTGAATGGCCGCCAGATTTCGAACAACCAATCAGCAACTATCCACGGTTGTTGTTTTTTTACATCGCGTGCTTGCTGGAATAAGATTACCATTTAACCTTGGAACGCATTTTTCATTGTAACATTGATAATGATCTTAAAAACCTCTAGATTCGTCGGTCTGCTGGCGCTGAACGGCTTGGTGGTCGAAAACGTGCTCATCCAGCCCCAGCTAGACGAGCCGACACCAAACTTGAAACTCTACGGAACGGTTCGAGTGCGGAATCTGTGCTTCCACAAGACCGTGTTCATCCGATGCACCTGCGACAATTGGACGAGTTTCAGCGACCATTTCGCCGAATGGCAGACCGGCTGCGCGCTGTACGACACGTTTCGCTTCGAGGTGCTTCTGCCAGTCACGGAGAATGTCGAGTGCGAAAACGAACTGAACTCTAATCATTTGGAGAAACTCGAGTTTTGCGCGTGCTTTCGAAAGGAGAACGGCGACGAACTGTGGGACAACAACGAGGGCGCAAATTACGCGTTTTCAATGAAGCCACCGGAACGAGAGAACGATCTTGACGAGTCGCCGTCGCCCGACGGTGAGGTTGCGTTCTCGATGGGCGCCGATGAAGAGGACGGGGGCGCAGCACAGGGCCTGGTGACCAACCAGGAGACGCCGCCAGTCTCTTGGAACTCGCTCAGTGCCGACAATCCGTTCTGGTGAGAGAGAAGTGCTCATGCTCGCTTTGATTCATCGTTTTACTTTTGATTCGTTTTTTTGTTTTGTTTTTTTTTTGTTGTGCGAACCTTTTTTTTGATGATATAGCCTCTTTAGTACCGGTATATGATGTCACCAAACATTGATGTTATTTTGTTGGTTTGTTTGTTGGTTTGTTGGTTTTCTGTCTTCGAAATATAGATTGTGGTGCCTTTGAACAATAGGTCTCAGGTGAGACGACGGCAGATTAGGCGATGGAAAATGATGGCGCTATTTTGGCGACACTGTTTTGTCTCTGGTGGTTAAATGGAGATGCCAAAAAAGGTGGTTCTTAATTTTGAAAATGTTTTTGATTATTACGAAGCTTTTTGTTGGCGATGATTTCTACAGTGATTTTTTAACATTAAAAATTGTTCTCTCTATACACGCTGCATTATCCATCTTTTCACGTGTTCGCTTTGCAGCTCTGTGAGCCCAAGAACACATGGTCATATTGTTATGTTCAGCTACAGACTGACAGAATTTATTTTTTGTATTTTAGAAATTATTTAGAACACACGGGCATTTGATTATATTTGATTACTCAACAATAAAAGACCGGTTGCTCAAACTTTGAACAGCCGAAAGAATTTTCTAACTGTAATTTCTTGTCAGAAAAAACGTCACAATAAAACAAAAAGATAGAGCAGAATTTGAATTTGAAACGATTGAAAAACAATCGATTGAAATATCCAACAAAAATCAAGTGGAATGAATTAAAGACGAATTGACGGATTAGACTTTGGCAAACTGGAAAATTTAAAAACGATTATTTTGATGCAGTGAAACAAGCCAACAATAAACTTGTTTCTTTTTATTGTGGTTTACTCTGCTCCTTTATACACGTGCTTGAAAGTCAAAACATAGAGCATTCCTTTTAAAAGAAACATCGCAAAAAGAACAACGCAACAAACAAAATCAAAAAAAGCGCACAGTTGTTACGATCTGTCTGCGCACGATTTGGAAATCAATAAAGTCATTTATTCTGACGGTTTTTGTTTTTGGCAGTTCGCAATGCACAGTCCAATGTCGAAACTGTAGGCCAACGGAATACGATATCTACCGTTTTAGGTCTCGTCACAATCTTGCATCATTACTGTCAGATAGGTAATATCAAAAACTGATAAAGAAAACAAAAAAACTGGGTTTGAACCCATAGAAAACATTTGTACGCTCGATTGGGAAGAATATTTAGCATGAATTCAAATCGTGTCGATATTGAAACCGTATAAGCATCGTAGGGTCTTGCCCAACCGTTTTTGGCATTCGACCTGTTGTCGTGTTTTTCGCGGGGCAGCGATTTGTTTCAATAATATTATTATTATGTCTGTAGCGCTTTTCAAAAGTTATATTTTGCTTCATCAAATTCTCTTACGCTTGGTTCATTGTTTCGTTTTTTCTCGTTTTTTCTGTTTCAGAAGTTTGAACAAAGCAGGTAAATAACAATAACCTAAAAAACATTCGTCTTGCGTCAGGCTCGTTCTCGATTTTTCAATGTTTTTCATTTCAGTTCAATTGCGTTTCAGTCATTCATTTGCCCTGTTCCACTGAATTAACCACAAAAATCGTCAGCTCTGAACTTTTTTACGTTAAATTTGGCAAATTACAAAAAGTACGGCAAAATTGCGTCCAACACAATGCGTCAGTTTGTCAAAGCGACAAAGGAATAAAACCGCTTCAACATGCTGTTTATTTTGTTTTGTTTTACCACCATTTTTGTTTGGTATGTGCAAAGTATGTGTATTAAAGTGCTGACAGGATTTTGCATTAATGGCAAAGTAAACAAAGTGTTCTGCGATCCGGTCCCTCAACTTACAACACAGTGATGTTGCACAGTGATTCAGCAACAACGCGATTCCCTGACTTTCGACTGGGATCTTCGCGTCATTTCTCTCAAGAAACATACCGTCATGTGATCTGTGTACTTGAAACTTTCATACAGGTACACATTTTGTACATAGTTTTTGTTTGCGTTTTGGTACGAACATGCAGAAATAAGGCAAAATGATGCGCTGTTTCGTTTCTGAACGCGTCATGAATCAATTAAATAATGGCACGAATAAATTCATTGTTAGTGTTAAAAAAATACGAAATTATTTGCACATATTGATTCACATTAGGCTGTCTATGGTTTCTGTGAAATCTGATTTCGCTGATTTCTTTATCACGGAAAATGAAGAGTTTTATGCTCATTGTTTCTTCACACGTTTTTTGCGGGAGTAGAATATTGCATATTTTTTGTATTAGGTTTTTTCTTTTTTCTTGTCTGCTTTTTTCGTTTTTTTTAGTTTTTCAAAACGATATGCGATTTTCGTTTTGCATTCGAAGCAAACAATATGCCCCAGTGTTAAGAGCCGTTCTAATCGAACCGATGATAAGCGGTGCTTCCCGTCGCCAGTTTGCAAGAAACATAACAACTCACTGAAGTAGCAGCATTTTCTCGCATTTTTTTTGTCGAAAAAAACAATATGCGAACATCAAGCAATGATGGTGTTGCACTGTCATCTCCTTGCGGGGACTGGCTGAGCAACGTGGTACACTTCGGCTTCAGCCGAATCGGCCGTTGGTGCAGCGAATATTCGTGGCCCTTGATCATTGCCACCATTTTGCTTTCTTTTCCGTCATTGGTCGGATTCAAGAAGTTCCATATTGCACCGAATATTATCGAATATTTGGTTGGTTTTCGTTCGTGGATTTTTCTGTGTGTGTTTATGTATCGCGAGTTAGGTACATAACGAGTGTTTTTTTGATTGGTGTGGTGAGAAAAAGTTCTTTGCAACGTTTCACATTAGGTTTTACTTAGGTTTATGCATTAGCACCCTTTCCCGCAACACTTTATACAACGGTCCGACTGTCAGGCAAACGCTTCGCATCTTCTGCATCCACTAAAGGAGCATTCATGAAGCAGTATTTGCTATTTAGTGACCGCGGAACTATGTTTTAACACAGCCAAGCTTTATGAATTCCGCTTACCGTGCTCGTAGCTGGCTGAGAGCGTTGCTTGTTGAAACATGCGAGTCGTTTTGTTAGTGCAAGCAGCACAATTTTCTCTTTAGCATTACCAGGACGATGCAGCCAATCACCGAGCTTATGATTTTATTGTTTTCAATGCAGGTTCCAACGGATGCGCGCAGCACCGTCGAGACGAAGATCATGCTCGGTTTCGAAAATCGCGGGCCGAAACAGTATCAGAATGACAGTTTCACGGTTTCAACTGCGAAGCGGCGCAGCAGACGCAACGCGCAGGATGGTGAATACTTTTTGACAGTGTATTTCTTTAAATCTGTCACTTTTTCGGCAAGATAATACAAAACACGCGAAACTTCAAACTCTGTGGAAAAATATGTCTTTTTTGCAACTCGACCTTGCTTTCTTAGCTGTTCGAAAAGTGACAGGTTCAAAGAAACATACTGTAGTTCTTAGCCGTTCTTGGTTTTGTACAGAATATAATGTAGCTTCAAACCTGAACAAGCTGAATGCCTGCCGGGGGTGGACGGTGGAGAAGGTCAAAAACGCAAAAACAGATTATTTTCAATCAGCCAAAAAGACAGAAAACAAGTGAAGATTCGAGTTCAGCGTGCAAAATGTCAGAATTGTGCTTGAAAGAACACATGATACATTTTTTTGCCACATGATGAATGAATGACTCTGAAATTGTGTCATAAACAAAGTGATATTTCACAAATGCGCTGCATCAGACTCACCTCTTCACGCACGGGCACAAAATCCCAATACGCCACTTTCAACGTGTTCTTGAACCCAGGTCCGGGTAGCCATACACGCCCGAACCACTCGACCATTATTGCAATCCGCCCTCCGCCTAGACGTGAAATCACGCCGACTGCATTGCAACGTGTACACACACAATCTCTGCCGCATTTCGCACACAGCCAGCAAGCACGACATCATTCAAGTGTTCATCACGGCCGCGGACGGCGGCAGTCTGCTGCGCCCACGTATGATCACGCTCGTGCACGAGTTCAACCGCTACATCCGCCACGAGCTCGTGCATCCCGACAACGCGCTGCGCTACGTCGACGTCTGTGCGCCCGTGTGCGCGTCGAACACGAAGGCCGAGCGATTCCTGCAGATGTATTCGCGGACGGAGCTGCGCGACAGCGACACCGTGCAGTTGCACTATCCGATCATGAGTGTGTTCGATCGATCCGTGCCGGTCGGCGACGTGCTGCACGGCGTGGAGACGGTGATGGACGAGGAGGGCGTCGGCGAGATCACGGCCGTCAACGCGGTGCAGTATTACTACGGCGCGCACACGAGGTCCGCTTCGCCATGTGAAAGTTGCGCTGTTTTTATCATACAGCTGCTGCTGCAACAATGAGGACAAACGATAAAACAGACCAGAATTCTTTTGCTTCGATCTTCCTTTTTTTTCCGCTGGATTTCAAGAATTGTTACTCTTCCTAATCATTGCGACGCGCGAAGTCAGCAAAAACAAAACTTCAGCAACGAAACGCTCTGGAACACGTACGTCTGGTGGCGTGGCGAACTAGAGCGTCAATTGTCGCTGCCACTCGGCGAACGCCCGTTTCCGCAGTTGAGCGTCAGCCTCGGCAACTTTGAAATGCTCGCGAACGAGGTGCGAATCAGCGGCTTCTCGGCGCTGCCGTACGTTGGCGTCGCCGTGCTGGTGCTGTTTGCATTCAGCATCTTGACGTCAATAAGGTCTGTTGGTATGTGGTGATTGTGTGTTTTCTCGACTTTAATACCGCCCATTTTTGGCAACTATAACCATTTCGCTGCATATTAGAGTGCCACCCCACTATTAGTTTCAGTGGTGTCCATGCACCACACCATCAGGGCACATCAAGAATAAGAGCATGCTTTAATTTCTGGTGTGTTTTCTTCATTTGTTTTCGTTATTCTTATGTCGACTACAGTTCCCAAGCGAAATGAACCTTTTCCAGATCAACGTGGCAGCGAAGTCGTCCAATGCTTGCGATTATTGGTGTGTTCATCCCACTGTATTCGTGCGCCGTTGCGATGGGCGTCATGATGGGTCTCGACCTTCCCTACCATCCGACGTCCAGTGTGGGCGCCTATTTGGTGCTGGCCGTTGGCGTCGACGACATGTACCTGATATTGCACGCTTGGCACAACGCGCCACAGACGCATCATGCTTCGATCAGGGTTAGACATCACGTGTTTAATGTTGGCATTTCATGTTTTTGGGAAAGCACATATTTTATGCTCGCCACACCATCGTGCAGCACCAAACAACAACATTATTGCAGTACCAGCCGCACGTTTAATGCCGGCGCACAGTGATCAAACATAAACTGGAGCAGCATTTTTTAACAAACTTTATTCTGACATAAAAGGATAAAACCGCTAAACTAGAAGATTATTTTAGCACCAAACACTTAAAATATGGGCGGTTTTGTTTTTATAAAATCGCATAAAACAGAAAGTGACAAAACTAATGCTAGCATTCGCATCAGTGCAGGGCAGTGCATCATTGCATAAAACTAGAACAATATTTCAGTACCATTTGACGGAGCGAATGCAAGCGTGCGTCTCCGACTCCGGCCCCTCGATCACAATGACGTCAGCAACGAACGTTCTGGCATTTCTCGCCGGTGCTTATGCGTCCAGCGTGCCTGCAGTCCGGCTAATTTGCATTTTCACGGCGTTTGCAATGCTGATTGACTATGTGATCACGTTGACCTTGCTGTGCCCGTTGGTGGCCGTAACCGGACGGTGGGAGATACAGAGGGAGCTGAAAGAGGAGCAAGCGATGCGACGGAGAACTGCGTTCGGTGATCGAGAAGAGCAAGGCGGTTGCGAAAGTGTCAGTTGCACTGTTTTTATTGCTTATTTTGCATAAAGAATAATTTGTGCACCTGGTTCATTGAACACTTTTGAATTTGGCGATCCGATTGGCAATTGACTGACAATTGGCCAATAAGTGCCCCTGCTTTCATATCTGCAGTTTTATTGTGGTTCTATTTTTTCTAGTTTCTAGTTCTCATCTCTGTTGAAACAAGACAGCCCATTGATCGATATCATCATATCGTAGCCTGCTACTTCATCAAGCTTCCAAACCAGCTTACCCTGAATTTTCGAACGCCTTATGTTTTCAGCGCTCCCTCATCTCAGACGTGCTCCGCTCAATGGCGCATCTCTACAAAAGCGCAATCGACCATTTGAGCCGTCTCTACACCACCACCGGCATACGCGCCGTCACTGGCGTTTGCTTGCTTGCCTACCTTTCGTTATCCGCTTATGGAGTGACGAGACTGAAGATTCAAACGAAAGTCTCGGACATGCTGCTGCCGGACACGCCTGTTTATCGACACTTTGAGCGACAACACGAGCACATGGTGCAGTCGGTGCAGACCCTCCAGCTGATCATCAACCGGCCGGGGGATCTCAGGTGTACTGGCGGTTTTTTACGAACTGTCTGATAAAGATGGTGTCAAAAAAACAGTCTCACATGACACTCTGTAGGCCAGCGGGCGTTTTCAGTTAAAAAACTATGTCGCTCGGTGCTCAGCTGTGTGCAGACATTCACCGTACTCTGTCGTATGCACTTTTGTCACACAGAAACACCAGCCACTTTCGTCAGCTGCTGCGTTTCATTCGTCGCAACGAGCGTCTGAGCGAGCGCATGCTAGGTGCCGAGTCGACGCAGTGCTGGCTGAAGTCCTACATGGCGTATCAGGCGTTCAAGAACTCCGAAACACTGCAGGAGACGGACTACGCGAATCTGAACGACATTCACGGCCAGTTCACGTACACGTCGTTGCCGGAGTTCTTTGAAGTCGGCAGCAACGCGTTCTACAGGGCGCAGATTGTACGTTTCTTTATTGAATCGATTAGTGTCCGATTTGAAAAAAGGCGGTTCTTTTAGGGATAAGGTAAAGACGTGTCCGCCTACAGTTGAACTCTATTCCATATCCACTTACCTGATTGGTTGGTGATCACGCGATGCATGCATTCTGTTCCATCCATCCATTTTATTTTCAAAAAGCAGGAAAATCCGATAAAACTGCATCGAACCGCATGTACATAGTACGGAGACCCATAATATGTTGTGGCGGAGTTTAGTTTTCACCTGCATTTAGAATCCATGCATCACCTGATCGATAACCAACCAATCAGCCAGTTAGACTGTAAGAAATAACAAATGAACTTGAGAAACAACCAAGTAAATTAATTTTTGAGTTATCCGCGCATTCACCCGGCATTACTGTTTTCTGAATGTTGACGGTATTCGAATCACGATGAAAGATAATGCGAAATCACAATCCATTTTCAGGTCGGCTATCCCGAAGAGTGCTATCGGGACAACCCCGACTGTGTTCAGAAGTTCCGCTGCAGCACCCAATTCCGCAGCAGTTCATGGAATCAGCAAGAGACGATCGATTTAATGGCTGCGTGGCGGGATTTATCCGACCGACACGGTCACCAGTTCAATGTCACCACGTACTATCAGATGGCGAACATTCTGGACCAGGTAACCACCATCATATGTTGTTGTTGTTTTTTGTTGTTGGGATTTCTAGGCGATGTTTTCAGCCAAGGCTAACCCAGAGAAGCGTACAGAACGCGTTGTTTTGCGAAAAACTATTGTGTGGGATTTTGAGGAGCATGGCTGATTTCAATGAATCAATAATGAGTTCAAACAATCGTGGACATTTCAAAATGCACAATTGCAAGCCATTTGAAAAACACAAGCACAGAAATACTACTAACGGTTACACTCAACAAATTCTTGCCTAGATTGTTGAGTTATTTTTCTCAGTGTCTCCAGTCAGAGCATTTCAATCAACCATGCCCGTGTGACCAATACAGCGCCAGCCATAATTAATGCGCAGTTTGAGTGCCATGGAGCTCCGTCGAGCTCGATGGAGCTCGCAGTCTTGCCACATACAAAGTATAGAGGGGCGGAGTTTAGGTGTGCGCATACGCACGTGTTATAAGGCTGCGAGAGCTGTCGAGCTCCACAACTCTCGCAAGAAAAAATAAAAAAAATGAGCGCGCGCATGTTTGAACGTACGGCATTCGTGACATCACCACGAATCTCCGCCGTGTGTGGGTGCACACCGTTTGGTGGCAAGTTCACCACGTTTCACCCACGTCGCACCGGCCGGACACACCAATTTTCCTCACAGAATGTTTCTTTATACCTGTTATGTTTGTTTATGTTTGTTTAGCAGAATACCGAGTTCGCAACAAAAGGAAAAGAGCGGGATCTATTCAGGTACAAAAAGGTTTGCTTGCAATCGAACCCTTCCATGTGTACTGCAAAGTTTTGTGCATGATCTGTATTCTATGCAAATATCTGATAGAAATGACAGGTTTCAACCGAACATACTTTACAACACACACCGCGCATATTATGATTGCAGATGTTGTTGTTGTTGTTGTTGTTCATCGGCCAACACCGGTGGGAAAGGTGTATAGTGACGGAATTTGGCCGATCGAGCGGGCTCGGTCGGGTGTGCCGGACGCTGTGTAGGAGCTGCGTCGCATGATTGCAGATGTCGACGGTTTGGGCGGTGACGTGGCGTACGGTGCTCGTGACGCTGGCCGTGATGGCGCTCATCTGTGCGCTGCTGGTGCCGCACGTGCAGAGTGCGTTGTGCGCCTGCGTCTGCATGTTGTCCGTGAACGTCGGCGTTTACGGCCTGCTGCCGCAGTGGGGCGTCACGATCGACGCTGCTGCGCTCGCCGCACTCCTGGCCTGTGTTGGCTTCTCAGTGGACTTCACGGCGCACGTCACGTATCACTACTATGGCACCAGGCACGAGGTACTGTATATTGTGGATTTATTCAAACGTGTCCGGACTAAAATGACGTCATTTGCTTTAAAAACGCCCGTTTGTCAAAGTACAGGCACCAAAAATTTCAGTTTGGTGCGACTGATTCGACATTCACCATTTGTTTACGGGAAGAAATTGACTTAAACGGAAAGTCTGGTTTGCTGTGAACGGCAAGCGCATGTTTGGCGGCACATGACGTCATTTCAGTGGGACACGTTTGAAAAAATAGGTCATATCATCAATATTATCTATTACCGTTGCTTTCGGTTCTGCGACGCGATACGCGCGCATGGAGAGGTAGGCAGTTTCATGCTGAATTCGTGCAGTGTGTGGTTGGGCTTAGAGTAATGTAGAAAGTGGCAACGTCCTAGTACAGTTATGCAGCACTGAGGTTTTTCGGAGGCAACAGGCAACTTCCTTTTGCTCTATTCTCCAATAGTTTTCTAACAATCACGTACAACCAATCAGCATGCTCACATTTGAATCGTCTGCAACAATCCAATCACACAGGCGAACGTCACCGAGCGTCTTCGTCTCGTGCTGCAACGTGTCGCCTGGCCGACCATGCAGGCTGGCCTCTCGTCCGTCTGCGCGTCAGCCGTGATGATGCTGCACGAAGCGGTATTCGTCAGCACTTTTGCTAAAATCATGCTACTCGTCGTAGCGATGGGCCTCCTGCACGCACTCTGGTTCATGCCGGTGCTACTCGGCGTGCTAACGGCGTTTCAAGAGTTGATTGCTACGAGAACTGTCATCATTGATTGTTGCACTGTGAACAAGCAAAGGAGCACCGCGGTGATGTGAATTGACTGATTGTTGGCGAGTTAATGTTGACAAATTTCTTGCTGGTTTGTATGATTCTGGAAAATGAAATGACGAGACAAACTTGATTTATCAATTTTTATTCTCGGGTGTAAAATTTGAGTGACTCATATTCACAGCGTCAAAGAATCACCAAAACTCTCTTCCAGTCGCATGATTTCTAGTAAATTCTCACCAAATTTTTGCAAATCTGTTACGGCGCTCACTTGCATCGCGCCAAAATGATTCAAATAGATTCGCAGCGCTTGATCCACGTTAAATCGCGTTTCTTCGGTGTTCACTGTTTCATTGTGGTTGTTGTTGGGTTCAGTTTTCGAGTTTATTCCACTGTTTATTGCACGCATGATCGCATGCGCGTGCGGCAGCGTGTCTGTGCCGTGGCGACTTTGAATACTAAAAGATGATTGGCTAGAAACATTGCTTCTTTCAATGGACTGCGCTGATTAGCCGTGTAATGTAGCGCCAACCAATCAGCACGTTGGATAGACACTTCGAGGCATAACTTTTATGGATAAAGAAAAGGGACCAAAAAAGGAAAGTTATTCAACCCGTGTACCGTCAAACTCTAAATTATAGGCAGGCAGTCAGCTGATTGGTTGATGATGCGATGCATGGATTCTGTGCATACATATTGCTGTGGGGCGGAGTTTGTCCTGCACAGAAAGCATGAATCGCACGTGATCACCAACCAATCAGCTGACTGCCAAATAATTCAGAGTTCCATTGCACACATCAGCGCGCACCTTGCAATGTAGTCCGACCACAAAGCTGTTGTTGTTTCGCTCGTTTTTTTTTCTTCGGCACATTGCAAACGAAGCTTATTCAATTGTTCGTTGTTTGGGTGCAGCACACGACGCATGCGGTGGTAGAGCTACAATGGTTCATTGAATAAAATGGTCGAAAAGAAGGTTAAAGAGTAAAAAATGGTCAAGAGTACACCATCAAGGATTGTGACATTTTATCTCGCTCTCTTTGTACCTTCTTGTCCAATTGAAAAGTAAAAACTCGAAAACAGCCTGTACCGAAAAACAGTCCACATTTTGGTCCACTGTTTCATTCGACTGAGTGAGTGCATGAAAATCAGGCATTTCGTTACAATTCGGGCATAACTGGTTGATGTTGACCAAATGTTGACACTTCGGACACAGTAGGCCAGTCGCTTGCTGTTCGGCCAGTTGCCAATTGGGTGAAGTGCAGCCGTCACACGAGCATTGGAAGTAGTACTTGAAATTGTGGTGCTGTCTTTTTTAGATCATTTGAACCTTAGAAAACAACACGCGACGACTGCATAAAACTTGTTTTGCCACTCTTTATCTTGTCATAAATTGTTGCAATAACTTGAAACTAAGACGGGTGGCTTCGAAAACGTGTCAAATACAGTGTAGCTTGAAACATCCAATAGTGGTGATGAATCGCGTTGTTAAGCGCCATTCATGAAGCTTGAAGTAGAAGGCGTCGATTCCGCTGCACATACATGCATTCATAAGCAAAAAACAGCGCGGCTTTACACACAAACGCTCAACTTGACGCCTGCGAATGCGTGAATGGGCCGTTGCAAACACTCAACAGCATCACACCACCTGTTTCAACAGATTTCGTTGGCGCAACTGGCGTGTCTGTCGGCCAACGCGAGGTCCGTAGCACGTTTGAATTTCTTCGCTCTTTGGAATGCTGCGAATCGCACGCGCCTGCACGCGGCCGTGGCCTAGAGGACAGCAAGGTCATGATGATTTTTGTTGACTTGGCGATGTTCCAGTGTTCCACATCAATTGTAAAATGAGGGCAACACAGCTAACAAAACAGTTTCCATTACGGTAAATCTCTGCTGCACCTAAGAGGGAAACTTTGGCATGGAATTGGGCGTCATTTTCTGCAATTTTGACTTTGCTGAGTGCAACTGTGAAGAGACAGACTGCTGGCAACATTCTGGAAAATTTTTAGACTATTTCACTGGTTTTCTTCTTTTAAAACCTCTATGATGTTTTATTTTGGTCCCGGGACTCAGTGCGCGCACAGATGGGTAAGCAGTCTCATGCATGACGCGGCAATTCAAAGTTGGTAAAGTGATCCGAGACCCCTTAATAAGGCCGAGTCACTTAGGCTACGGTATGGCCGATTAAACATGGCAGCTTTTTTCAGGGTTCAAGGAGCGCGCGAATTTTGAATGAAAGAAAAAAGATGTTCAGAAACCAAACTGCGTGCCGTTTTTGAAAACCAATGGATTATCCGCGCTGTTCTGTGCATTCTTTCTCCCTTGCACACATGATTGGGAATTATGTTGGCATTTTTGAAAAAGACAACTCCTAGTCTGCGACTGATCCCGCCTTGATGGACTGCCTCATTTATTCGGCCATACTGTATTTTGAATTACCATATTAAGATTGAAACTAGTTTCCTTTCACGTTGTTGTTGTTGTTGTTTGTTGCCCCCTTTTTATCCTTACCCAACGCCCTTGGGGAAAGGCAGTGTCGCAATTTTTTATTGTCCACCACATGGGCTGCGACGTTGGAAGCAGTCGAAGGGGGGGAGTGGTATGCATGGGCACGATGTCATAAGTTCCTCGCCACCGGAACAGCAATCTTGTGAATCCGAAAGCCGACGTTTATGCTGCCGAACCATTAAGCCCCACGCAACCCGGGGCAGCCGAGTGGTCACGAGCGGATGAACCCGGGCCTTCGATTGGAGATCCCAAGTGCTATCCAGTCAGCCACTCAGCCGCTTTCCTTCCGCTACAACCGCATTGAGTCGCAGGTCTTAAGAAAAAGATATACCGACCCCAACCACGAAAAAGAAGGAAACCAAAAACCGGGGGAGGAAACCTGTGGAACACACGCAACGAATTCGTGGCGGTTGCAGTGAAAATGAAGAATTGTGCTACCAAAGCCACAAGGGTGAGTTAGGTAATTAATACCTAAAGAGTGTTATAAGGAAATTTCTATATGTAGAGAGAAGTCGCGACTTTCTGCCGCCATGCAGGTTTTTGCTTTTTCATAAACCCCACCCCAGATTGTTTGGGGGGTTTAATAGAGGTAATACGGTAGCTGCAAAATTTGGGGGGATGCGCGGGGGGGCATACAAGCCATTGTAGTTGTTCTAGAGCCGGGGGGGGGGGGGGTTGGGTGGGGCCGATATAGATAGCTGGAGCAAATTTTCCAGATAGATAGACAGCAGGAAAATTTTGGGGGGGGGGCGGTCAAAATTTTGAAATCAGATAGATAGACAGCTAAAACGCTAAAAAGCTATAAAAACAGCAAAACATTGCTAAAAATACACTAAAATCAAGTATAAACGCATATTTTACCTGAAATTAGCGAAATTGTTAAGAATTTCGAGCAAAAATGTTCAATTTTGGTCAAAAATTGACTTATTTTTTGTCTTCCAAGACAAAAATTTTCAGATAGATAGCTGGCTGAGAAATTTTTTTAGATAGATAATAGCTGAGCCGAAAAAACTTCTCTGATAGAGATAGATTCGAAAAAAAATTGGGGGGGGGCGACCTAGAACAACTATTATGGCGGGACCATGTGACTTTGAGGGTTAGAGGGGGCGGTCAAAATTTTGAAATGTACAGTATGACCGATTAAACATGGCAGCTTTTTTTAGGGTGCAAGGAGCGCGCAAAATTTGAATCAAAGAAAAAAGATGTTCAGAAACTCAATTGCATGTCAAATTTTACATGTTTCTTAAAATTAATTGATAATTCGTGCTATTGTGTGCATTATATCTCCCTTTGCACACTCGATTGGCGGATAGCTTATCATTTTTGAGAAAGGCAACTCCTAGTCTGCGACTAAGCTCGCCTTGATTGAGACTGCCTTATTTATTCGGCCATACTGTAACAGATAGATAGCTAAAACGCTGAAAAGCGATAAAACAGCTAAATAATGCTAAAAATACACTAAAAAATAAGTATAAACACGTATTTTACCTAAAATTAGCAAACTTTTCAAGAATTTCAAGCAAAAAAATCAATTTTAGTCAAAAAAAAATTCTCTAACCCATTTCTTTTTTTTTCTTTTTTTTCTTTTTTTCCCTAATCCAAAGCCCACGCAGGCAAAACGTTAAAAACTCACAAATCATAAAACGAACAGCTCACGACGAAAAACGCGTGGTCGAAGACAAAATCGACATTTTTGTCCGCTGCTAGCTTCACCTTCGCTGTTTTCGCAAGATTTGTTTTCGTAAAACATTTGCTAACCACAATGTACTCTGAATGTCATCAACATATGTATACACACAAAAACGCACAAGCAATGAAATGTTGCTTTTTATTATTTTTCAGAACGACTTTTCGAAGCTGAGGCTGCACTGCATATATCAACTGCTGTACAACTTTACACAGAAAGAACGTTAAAATAGCTAGCTGAAATCTAATAGCTAAAATGCGGGTGCTCGTGCTGCAGATCAGAACAGAAATGTTTGTGCGTAAAGAATAGAGGTCACAAAAATCTTCTCAGCACGTCTGAAAAATGAAAACCACTTTTTAGGTAAAAACAGCCAGCGAGGCGATATAACCGCCGGATCTGATTTTTCAGTTGCATTCCACTTCTCAGGTAAACTTCTTAGTGTCTCAACAATCTTTTCTCGCCCTTTTATTTCTACATTTGTGCCATTTTACCTCAGTTTCGCATTTGAATTTCGTTACGGCACCGCAACAGTTTTGTATTCAAATATTAACAAAATCTAAAACGTTCAATGTTTATCTGTGCAGCTGTACTCTTGCCATGTAATTCTTTTTCTTTTTAACTCTCATTTCCCAACTCAGTCAAAGAAGGCAACATCGTTTTTCAGTTTACACCTGCTCAAACAATGGACCACTGTGATTTGCTCGTTGAGACTTGTCGTAATTCATGGCGTGAGATATTATGGCAAGGCCCGAATCGTTTGAACAGCGAACTTTCGTCCGCTGTTACTGTGGCCGAAAACGAGGAAAGGGGTGAGATTTTTCTAAATTTGAAAAGCTCCAAAATTTGGCGCCCAATATAAACTGATTGGAAAAAATTTAGCAAGCGTCGATGCTTGGAATTCGAAATTTCGTTGGACTTTCTAGCACGCAGGGGCTGGGTGAGGTTATTTCCGGGTTTTCAAATCGTATTTTAGCCTAGAGCATAGCCTCTTCAGGAATAGCACCGGAAAAGCCTAGCCGAAGCCCTATTTTTACGTGGTTGTCGGTTGCCGCCAGTGAAACCGGCCAATCACTGTGCTGCGATGTTTTCCAAACCACAGGCCGACATGTCCAGGCGAACAGTGCAATCCCAGCAGGTGCTCTTTTGTTGGACGAATGTCCAGTTGCGTGCTGCCTGTACGACGACTGTGTTCCATTTTTTTGTCACCGTTGTGCGAGCTTAATTGATCCGGTGAAGCATCAGCGGTGCAGCTGCGAAAAATGCAAATACCCGGTTGGTGGAAGTCGGATCTTGATTTGCGTTGGATTGTTTGTTCGTAAGGCCAAATCCACATGGTCCTGCAATCAACGCTTTTTCACTTGGATGCACACGTCCTGTTGCGATTTCAGCAATACTGCAGCGAAACATGCCGCAGCGCTGATTGGTCGGATTATCACCGATTCGAATGCGGATTCCTCCAATCAGCAAAGGAGCGCTTTCAAATGTCAAAGAGCACCACAGTGCGCCTGGCGGTTCGACTGTTATTGTCTGGCCGAAAAATAAATGATGGTGATGATTGGCTGTCGTTATTGGAAGCAGAAAACGGACCAATCAGCGTTCTAGACGGATTAGAAAGCAGTTTAGCGTTGCGAAAGCTGCGGTCGATTTTGAAGTTGTTGCCTGTGCAGACGCGCGAGACAGAGGAAGCGAAACAGGTATAGCATCAGAAAGATGCAGCACGCTTATTGGCCTTTTTTGCGAAACTCGACACCAACAATTGGTCTCACCAACGTTATGCAGTTCAATACGCACACACATGAAAAAAATCATCTAAGCAAGTTAAACGCTCCTTTTGATCGGTGCTTTGAGCATAAGAATTTGAGTTTGAGAAATGCCACGTGTTCCGTCACGGAATTTCTTCTGTTTCTTTGTTCTTGCGCTGCATTTATGGTTGAAGTTGACTTACTATCAACTACAGCAAAAAACCGGTGCAACATTTTTTTCTTTCCTTTGATGGCAGGTCGAGACGCTTTGCTATCTGGTGGTCAAGTCACTGTTGGCAAACGGTTTCGCCAGTGGCAAAAGCAACAGTGAACCAACTGAACAACTGGACAACTCTCTCAGCAACCTTCTGAAAAGTCTCTTCGATCGAATCAACCGAAATAAGCAAGCGATTTTTGACATGCGACCGCCGGAGCCACAGGAAAACATCGGCGCCGCACTGGCAGTGGCCGGTCACGAGGGCAACAAGGCGATCGCTCTGTACGCGTCGCAGGCGTTGCTGAACCACAGTTGTGTGCCGAATGTGCAGCTCGTGTTCCTTGGTATGCGTCGGTACTATTATCTTTTCTTTAAGACCTGCGACTCAATGCGGTTGTAGACGTGAAAGGAAAGCCGGCTGAGTGGCTGACTGGATAGCACTTGGGACTTCCAATCGGAAGGCCCGGGTTCGAATCCGCTCGTGACCACTCGGCTGCCCCGGGTTGCGTGGGGCTTAATGGTTCGGCAGCATAAACGTCGGCTTTCTTGATTCACAAGATTGCTGTTCCGGTGGCGAGGAACTTAATGACATCGTGCCCATGCATACCAGCGCAGCTTGCCCAACGCCCACTTCTATAGCAGAAAAACTGCTTCCAACGTCGCAGCCCATGTGGTGGACAATAAAAAATTGCGACACTGCCTTTCCCCAAGGGCGTTGGGTAAGGATAAAAAGGGGGCAACAAACAACAATAACAACAACGTGAAAGGAAACTAGTTTCAATCTTAATATGTTAATTCAAAATACAGTATGGCCGAATAAATGAGGCAGTCCATCAAGGCGGGATCAGTCGCAGACTAGGAGTTGTCTTTTTCAAAAATGCTAACATAATTCCCAATCATGTGTGCAAGGGAGAAAGAATGCACAGAACAGCGCGGATAATCCATTGGTTTTCAAAAACGGCACGCAGTTTGGTTTCTGAACATCTTTTTTCTTTCATTCAAAATTCGCGCGCTCCTTGAACCCTGAAAAAAGCTGCCATGTTTAATCGGCCATACCGTAGCCTAAGTGACTCGGCCTTATTAAGGGGTCTCGGATCACTTTACCAACTTTGAATTGCCGCGTCATGCATGAGACTGCTTACCCATCTGTGCGCGCACTGACTCCCGGGACCAAAATAAAACATCATAGAGGTTTTAAAAGAAGAAAACCAGTGAAATAGTCTGAAAATTTTCCAGAATGTTGCCAGCAGTCTCTTCACAGTTGCTCTCAGCAAAGTCAAAATTGCAGAAAATGACGCCCAATTCCATGCCAAAGTTTCCCTTTTAGCTGCAGCAGAGATTTACCGTAATGGAAACTGTTTTGTTAGCTGTGTGTTGCCCTCATTTTACAATTAATGTGGAACACTGGAACATCGCCAAGTCAACAGAAATTATCATGACCTTGCCGTCCTCTAGACCACGGCCGCGTGCAGGCGCGTGCGATTCGCAGCATTCCGAAGGGCGAAGAAATTCAAACGTGCTACGGACCTCGCGTTGGCCGACAGACACGCCAGTTGCGCCAACGAAATCTGTTGAAACAGGTGGTGTGATGCTGTTGAGTGTTTGCAACGGCCCATTCATGCATTGTTTAGCGTTTGTGTGTAAAGCCGCGCTGTTTTTTGCTTATGAATGCATGTATGTGCAGCGGAATCGACGCCTTCTGCTTCAAGCTTCATGAATGGCGCTTAACAACGCGATTCATCACCACTATTGGATGTTTCAAGCTATTTGACACGTTTTCGAAGCCACCCGTCTTAGTTTCAAGTTATTGCAACAATTTATGACAAGATAAAGAGTGGCAAAACAAGTTTTATGCAGTCGTCGCGTGTTGTTTTCTAAAGGTTCAAATGATCTAAAAAAAGACAGCACCACAATTTCAAGTACTACTTCCAATGCTCGTGTGACGGCTGCACTTCACCCAATTGGCAACTGGCCGAACAGCAAGCGACTGGCCTACTGTGTCCGAAGTGTCAACATTTGGTCAACATCAACCAGTTATGCCCGAATTGTAACGAAATGCCTGATTTTCATGCACTCACTCAGTCGAATGAAACAGTGGACCAAAATGTGGACTGTTTTTCGGTACAGGCTGTTTTCGAGTTTTTACTTTTCAATTGGACAAGAAGGTACAAAGAGAGCTAGATAAAATGTCACAATCCTTGATGGTATACTCTTGACCATTTTTTACTCTTTAACCTTCTTTTCGACCATTTTATTCAATGAACCATTGTAGCTCTACCACCGCATGCGTCGTGTGCTGCACCCAAACAACGAACAATTGAATAAACTTTGTTTGCAATGTGCCGAAGAAGAAAAAACGAGCGAAACAACAACAGCTTTGTGGTCGGACTACATTGCAAGGTGCGCGCTGATGTGTGCAATGGAACTCTGAATTATTTGGCAGTCAGCTGATTGGTTGGTGATCACGTGCGATTCATGCTTTCTGTGCAGGACAAACTCCGCCCCACAGCAATGTATGCACAGAATCCATGCATCGCATCATCAACCAATCAGCTGACTGCCTGCCTATAATTTAGAGTTTGACGGTACACGGGTTGAATAACTTTCCTTTTTTGGTCCCTTTTCTTTATCCATAAAAGTTATTCCTCGAAGTGTCTATCCAACGTGCTGATTGGTTGGCGCTACATTACACGGCTAATCAGCGCAGTCCATTGAAAGAAGCAATGTTTCTAGCCAATCATCTTTTAGTATTCAAAGTCGCCACGGCACAGACACGCTGCCGCACGCGCATGCGATCATGCGTGCAATAAACAGTGGAATAAACTCGAAAACTGAACCCAACAACAACCACAATGAAACAGTGAACACCGAAGAAACGCGATTTAACGTGGATCAAGCGCTGCGAATCTATTTGAATCATTTTGGCGCGATGCAAGTGAGCGCCGTAACAGATTTGCAAAAATTTGGTGAGAATTTACTAGAAATCATGCGACTGGAAGAGAGTTTTGGTGATTCTTTGACGCTGTGAATATGAGTCACTCAAATTTTACACCCGAGAATAAAAATTGATAAATCAAGTTTGTCTCGTCATTTCATTTTCCAGAATCATACAAACCACCAAGACAGTTGTCAACAATAACTCGCCAACAATCAGTCAATTCACATCACCGCGGTGCTCCTTTGCTCGTTCACAGTGCAACAATCAATGATGACAGTTCTCGCAGCAAGCAACTCTTGAAACGCCGTTAGCACGCCGAGTAGCACCGGCATGAACCAGAGTGCGTGCAGGAGGCCCATCGCTACGACGAGTAGCATGATTTTAGCAAAAGTGCTGACGAACACCGCTTCGTGCAGCATCATCACGGCTGACGCGCAGACGGACGAGAGGCCAGCCTGCATGGTCGGCCAGGCGACACGTTGCAGCACGAGACGAAGACGCTCGGTGACGTTCGCCTGTGTGATTGGATTGTTGCAGACGATTCAAATGTGAGCATGCTGATTGGTTGTACGTGATTGTTAGAAAACTATTGGAGAATAGAGCAAAAGGAAGTTGCTGTTGCCTCCGAAAAACCTCAGTGCTGCATAACTGTACTAGGACGTTGCCACTTTCTACATTACTCTAAGCCCAACCACAAACTGCACGAATTCAGCATGAAACTGCCTACCTCTCCATGCGCGCGTATCGCGTCGCAGAACCAAAAGCAACGGTAATAGATAATATTGATGATATGACCTATTTTTTCAAACGTGTCCCACTGAAATGACGTCATGTGCCGCCAAACATGCGCTTGCCGTTCACAGCAAACCAGACTTTCCGTTTAAGCCGATTTCTTCCCGTAAACAAATGGTGAATGTCGAATCAGTCACACCAAACTAACATTTTAGTGCCTGTACTTTGGCAAACGGGCGTTTTTTTCAGAAAATGACGTCATTTTAGTCCGGACACGTTTGAATAAATGCACAATATACAGTACCTCGTGCCTGGTGCTATAGTAGTGATACGTGACGTGCGCCGTGAAGTCCACTGAGAAGCCAACACAGGCCAGGAGTGCGGCGAGCGCAGCAGCGTCGATCGTGACGCCCCACTGCGGCAGCAGGCCGTAAACGCCGACGTTCACGGACAACATGCAGACGCAGGCGCACAACGCACTCTGCACGTGCGGCACCAGCAGCGCACAGATGAGCGCCATCACGGCCAGCGTCACGAGCACCGTACGCCACGTCACCGCCCAAACCGTCGACATCTGCAATCATACGACGCAGCTCCTACACAGCGTCCGGCACACCCGACCGAGCCCGCTCGATCGGCCAAATTCCGTCACTATACACCTTTCCCACCGGTGTTGGCCGATGAACAACAACAACAACAACATCTGCAATCATAATATGCGTGGTGTGTGTTGTAAAGTATGTTCGGTTGAAACCTGTCACTTCTATCAGATATTTGCATAGAATACAGACAGATCATGCACAAAACTTTGCAGTACACATGGAAGGGTTCGATTGCAAGCAAACCTTTTTGTACCTGAATAGATCCCTCTCTTTTTCTTTTTGTTGCGAACTCTGTATTCTGCTAAACAAACATAAACAAACATAACAGGTATAAAGAAACATTCTGTGAGGAAAATTGGTGTGTCCGGCTGGTGCGACGTGGGTGAAACGTGGTGAACTTGCCACCAAACGGTGTGCACCCACACACGGCGGAGATTCGTGGTAATGTCACGTTCCAACATATTGGTCACACGGGCATGGTTGATTGAAATGCTCTGACTGGAGACACTGAGAAAGATAACTCAACAATCTAGGCAAGAATTTGTTGAGTGTAACCGTTAGTAGTATTTCTGTGCTTGTGTTTTTCAAATGGCTTGCAATTGTGCATTTTGAAATGTCCACGATTGTTTGAACTCATTATTGATTCATTGAAATCAGCCATGCTCCTCAAAATCCCACACAATAGTTTTTCGCAAAACAACGCGCTGTACGCTTCTCTGGGTTAGCCTTGGCTGAAAACATCGCCTAGAAATCCCAACAACAAAAAACAACAACAACAACATATGATGGTGGTTACCTGGTCCAGAATGTTCGCCATCTGATAGTACGTGGTGACATTGAACTGGTGACCGTGTCGGTCGGATAAATCCCGCCACGCAGCAATCAAATCGATCGTCTCTTGCTGATTCCATGAACTGCTGCGGAATTGGGTGCTGCAGCGGAACTTCTGAACACAGTCGGGGTTGTCCCGGTAGCACTCTTCGGGATAGCCGACCTGAAAATGGATTGTGATTTCGCAATATCTTTCATCGTGATTCGAATACCGTCAACATTCAGAAAACAGTAATGCCGGGTGAATGGGCGGATAACTCAAAAATTAA
>JASANC010004743.1:0-67863 GCA_030248135.1 Theristus sp. LFF4_11
TTGAGACGGGCGATGCGCTGTGCTTCAGCATCGACGGATGACTACTCGGGAACGGGCTGATCTGAAAGTTTTTTTGGCCAATTATTGGGAATTTTTGGGGGAAATGATTAGCGTTTTTTGGGCGACAGAAGAAGTGTCAGACTCGGAATGAGAAGGCCAACTGTTCAGTGGTTTGCAATTTTTTCAAAATTACATAAAAATTATATTTTTTTCTTACATTTGGTTCTGCGACTCAATGCGTTTGCAGACGTGGAAAGAAATTATTGACCCATTATGTATTATTATTATTGATGCGGCAATTCAAAACAGTCCAAATTATCCAGTCGTATCTCAGGACTTGGGCGGGCCACTTCAGCATTTTAATTTACCATGTTAAGTATGAAGCTGATATCGATTGCATTCGGTTACAGAATTTGAAGTTGGAATTAAAGACTGAGTTGGAAATCCCGAAAAAAGCCCAAAAGGAGAAATCTCCGAATTAAAAAACACACAAAATTCAAATCGGATGCGATGAAGGCAGTCGTTGCTTCTGCGATTTATCGACAGTTTTCACATCGAGCGACGTCGGATCACGGTGGCGATTCTGACAAAACAAAAACAAAATCGATTTCGGTTGTGAAACGTTCCGTCCAATAACGGCGCAGAGCAGAGCGATAGTTCACAAAACAGCCAGCTGTACCAACACTGGAGTATCCTACGTTCCCAGTCTCTGAAAAACCGCTGGGAAAGCATGACACAATGAGATGATGATATCATCAAATTGGAAAAAAAAACCCTTAAAAAGCCTTGTTCCGAAACCATTTCCACCCAATTTCCAATCCAACCTTGGCTGCGACTTTCGTCGGCGTCATTCTGAACTTCTGAAACTCGTTGAACATCGCAGACGTGAGCATGATCGCGGTCAGATCACCGGCGTGCGCCGCGATGAACCGCAACAGCAGCACGCCGTCCGAGTGTAGACCGTCGAAGACGAACTCGGTGACCTCAAAGCGGAGAAAGCCGGAATCTTCGACTTCCACACGATCACAATTGTTGAAAGGAGACACGGTGCGATTCGAATCAACCAATTCGAATGGTGGGTTCTCTGCATTTCGGGGCCTGGCCAACATCAGATGCAGAAGAGTGGGCAACCCACTGTCTACAACACACGTCGCAAAACAGCAAACATTTCTAAACGCTTCGGCGCGTTTATGTATAACGGACATATTTCCCATTTGCCGTGGGTGGATTTTTTTGCGGCGAAAATACGGCGACTGTATGCGCTGCGGTGTGTCTTGGATTCACCGTTTCGGTTGGTCGTTTCCTGAAATCTGATCCTTGACATGATCTACCACTGGGTGCAAGTGCAAGTAACACGTTGCAACCCAACCAACTCGCCTAACCCTGACCTTTTCCTTGTAAGCGTCCGGATCTACAGTAAAAGCGGTTTCTTTTCGTCTGGATCCGAGCTGTCTTTACCGTCCGCATGGCGATAGTCACGCCGCGCACGCAGATATTTGTCGACGATCTAAAAAATTTAGTTTACTTTAGTTTACAGTTGTTGTTATGCATTTTTAATGGGTTATGGAGCAAGCAAGTCAGCCAACGCAAATGTCACCAAAACAAACTCGAGCTTGATGGATTTTTGCTGTTTGTCACAGTGTGGCTGTTCGAGGAAAGAAAAACTGGTACAGATGAAGAAAACCGCATCATTTGACCACTTTTACTAGCACTGCCAGTTTATGAGCCAACAGCCAAACAGTTTTGCCACCCCAAAAAAAAACGACGCGCGCACAGGCTGCAGCCTGCAGACAATTCAAATGCGATCGTTTTCGCTGTAGAACTGGTCAAACTTGCTCCAATGCACGCCACGTTTTCGCACAAACTCAACCGAAGAATAACTAAACTGCTCTCAACAACTAAGCAACAACCGAAAACCGGAAGTCCTGGGAAATTCTTTTGTCCAACAACATAACAAAAAAAAACAGCGCGAACGGCAGATTATCAGTTTTTACGAAAGCCCGTTGAACCGCAATACTGTCAGAGAAGAATAATCGTCTCTACCAGAACCCCAACAAATAAACCAGAAAAAACAACACCCGACCAAAAAGTCGGCTGTTGAAGTTGAGCGACAGATGGGACAGGTGGTGACGCAATTTGGCCGATCGAGCGGGCTCGATCGAGTGTGGACGCTGCGCAGGAGCAACGTCGGTGTCCACAAAAAAAAAACTCCGACTCAAAAACAACGCCGGCTCACATATTCCGACGATCCACTGACGAGCACCGTAATCAGCCAGTAGACGATGTTGGCGGCCGTGCACAGCGCCACGAACAGCAGCCAGAAGAAGAAGAACAGGAAGATCTTCTCGTTGAACATGTTGATCATCAGCACGCACTGGATCGTCTTCACCGGCGCGTTCGAGTCGTGGCCCAATTCGTGACGCACCGTGACGTCACAAATGGTGATCCGCGGAAACACGCCCGTCTCCGTCCACTCGCGACCGGCCGTCAGGTCGGACAGCACCTGCGCGCGAGATTTAACGAAAATCTTCATCTGCTTTGTTTGATTTTGATTTTGTGAGATTCTGCTTTCTAAGTTCGCTGATGTTTTACCCAGATTATTAGTTCTGTCTGTGGTAAAACACGTTCGGCAGTTCTCTGCCTGGTGTCCGTCGCACTGACGAGCCAGGAGGCCACACCTGCAGTATGCGTCTACCTGGCGAAACCGCAAACAGCGAACGTCATGTGCTGTATTTCATGTTTGACGCGGAGACGGTATCGGAAAATTTTCCGGTTTTTTTTTCACGAAATTAAAAATTCCACCTCTAGGTTGACGAGTGGACAGCTTTTGTTCAACGGTCTTCAATTGTTCAAATTTTAACATGAGCAGTTGTTGATCTTTGACATCACACCAAGACGGGTGAGAAAAAGTACTTGTTTGAGGACTGGACAACCTTTTTTCAAAGAATGTGTGATTTGTCGGGTGGTGTTCAATGATACAAGATTCGATAACACATCAGCGGGGAACAAAAACTCCTGGCCTGAAGACCGGACAACATTTTTCCAACGTACCCAACATTGCTTCTTTCGTTTGAGTTGGTGTCTTTTGTGATGGTTTGTCAGACGTTGGTTGTCCAACTACTCTTGCACATAACAAACAAACACCGCGTAACGTTCGAATGCGATTACGTACAAAATAAGTTACAGGCCTTTCCGACTGTGAGAATTTGAGATCTGATTTGAAAAAAGACCGCCATAATATGTCACGCGATATTTTGCGAACTTGGCCGGTCAAACGACGACATAGTCACATGGTGCTGACCACAAACCAACTGACACAGTCAACTTTGGCACGATTAAAAACACCAGAAACAATAAAACAAATTCACACACACACAACACGAAAAACACCAAAGAAATGCGCAGTCAGTGCAGTCACTAAAAACACGCCTCCCTGTCATACGCATATACCTGATATCCCCAGTGCCAGTAATTTTCGCCCAAGAACGTTGGCAACAGCACGAAGAACTGCATGACGACATTGACGAAGTAGAGCACCTTTACGAACATGTACACGCTCGTGACGTACGAGCCGACGAAACCGGTGGCCGAGCCAGTAGAGGCGACTGCGATTTCGCGTCTGTCAATTGGGCGAAAAATTGGGTAGATTTTGACCAGCCAAGGGGTGAATTGGCCCCGTCATGAACTGTGCAAAGCAACCGACCGATCAACTGCCTAAAAAGCTGGAGAAAAAAACGCAAGCGCAGTATTTTATTTTGATTCAGTGGACCTTTCGAGCCAATCAAATACTACCGTGCTCTATAGTGGAACCTTTGCTTTTTTTCACAAACGCCAACATATTGCCTGAAACTCACTCAGCGAAGTGTGTTTCCGATTGCCGAAGCGCCGTCGGAGTCCACTGTGAAATCCCTCGGCGTCGTTTGATGTGCGCGGACCGTTGTTGTCCCAAAAACTGTCACACTAATTTTCTCGAGCTATACGCAATGCCTCGCGTTGCGGTTAGTGTTGCTCCAAAAGCTCTTTTGATGCGCAACAAATCGAGACCAAAAAAGTCGGTGACTTTGAAATTTTTCTACAAAATTTCAATTTGCTAAAAATATGACATGTATTTCACTTTTAACTTTTGTAGTTTTTTGCAAATTTTTCTTTCACAAGGCCTGGCATCTTCGTTCCTCAACCGTTTTTGCTCATCGATAGCTCATTGTGTCCCGGTCCGCAAGCACTTCGTTGTCGTGCACACCCCAGCAAGTGTAAATGTTGTGTCTATGGAAAAAAATGGATTATTGCGTTTGCAACCACTGCGTGCGTGCGTGAATTTTTTTATGACCCCTTATTTTAGTGTGAAAATAAAAAGTTATTTGTTGAGTTGTACATGTCTGTGTAGCCTGGAAGTTGGCCTTTAAAACGATACCAACCACAACTAATAGCGTTCCATATTGAAGGAGAAAACCCAGGTAACAGTATTGTTGTGCTGAAAGTTGGCTGCAACTGTGACCGGCGAAAATCTGTCACCCCGCCTTTCTCGCGTTATACGCAATGCCTGGGACTGCGGTTAGGTGCGTTCGAAAGTGCAACTGATGGACATTAACATGATGCAAAAAAAACCTAGTGACTTTAAAAGTTCTCACAAAAAGTTGAGATGATCTAAAAATATGACATGTATTTCACTTTTAACTTTTGTAGTTTTTTGCAAATTTTTCTTTCACAAGGCCTGGCATCTTCGTTCCTCAACCGTTTTTGCTCATCGATAGCTCATTGTGTCCCGGTCCGCAAGCACTTCGTTGTCGTGCACACCCCAGCAAGTGTAAATGTTGTGTCTATGGAAAAAAATGGATTATTGCGTTTGCAACCACTGCGTGCGTGCGTGAATTTTTTTATGACCCCTTATTTTAGTGTGAAAATAAAAAGTTATTTGTTGAGTTGTACATGTCTGTGTAGCCTGGAAGTTGGCCTTTAAAACGATACCAACCACAACTAATAGCGTTCCATATTGAAGGAGAAAACCCAGGTAACAGTATTGTTGTGCTGAAAGTTGGCTGCAACTGTGACCGGCGAAAATCTGTCACCCCGCCTTTCTCGCGTTATACGCAATGCCTGGGACTGCGGTTAGGTGCGTTCGAAAGTGCAACTGATGGACATTAACATGATGCAAAAAAACCTAGTGACTTTAAAAGTTCTCACAAAAAGTTGAGATGATCTAAAAATATGACATGTATTTCACTTTTAACTTTTGTAGTTTTTTGCAAATTTTTCTTTCACAAGGCCTAGCATCTTCGTTCCTCAACCGTTTTTGCTCATCGATAGCTCATTGTGTCCCGGTCCGCAAGCACTTCGTTGTCGTGCACACCCCAGCAAGTGTAAATGTTGTGTCTATGGAAAAAATGGATTATTGCGTTTGCAACCACTGCGTGCGTGCGTGAATTTTTTTATGACCCCTTATTTTAGTGTGAAAATAAAAAGTTATTTGTTGAGTTGTACATGTCTGTGTAGCCTGGAAGTTGGCCTTTAAAACGATACCAACCACAACTAATAGCGTTCCATATTGAAGGAGAAAATTTGGGAAACCTTGCTGCGCTATTGAAATTTTGCTGAAATTGTGACCGTCGTAATCTGTCACACCCACTTTCTCACGCTATACACAGTGCCTTGCGCTGCGGTTTGGTGCGTTCAGGAGCCCATAAAATGAGTTCGCTTGTTTCAATGGCAGTTTTAATTGTTAACAACAGTCATGTCGGTTTTTAACAGCAGCATACACCAAACACGTGGTCAGAAACCAATTAAACGATAATAACCACATTCACTTATAGTCATTTCGTCTTGTTTTCATTAAATTTAACTAGCCAATTGACCCGTGCCTACGGCACGGTTAGCTGATAATACAATTATTATTTTTGAGTGGATTTTGGCTTTTTGAACCGTGCTAAAAATGCATTGCATTTTGATTTTAAGCTGCTTTAGTCGTTCCCGTTCAAATGATCAAAAACAATCTTCTGATCCGGAACACAATCTTTACTGCATTCCCTATTAAAGTTAAAAACAATCTTTTTTTAATCACCAATGGTTAATTGCTGTTCCCGTTGAAAATATGTAAAGCGATTTTAAAGTTAGTTGAATTCAAACGACAAAAAGTAACATTTTATAAAAATCGTTTTTGAATGTAATGTAATTTCAATTTTGAATTTTTGGTTTTGAAATTGACACATTTCTAATTAAACCCGCGTGTTAAAAACAAATTTAAAATGCGAAGTTTATAATTTTGCTGTTATGTTTTTTACCCGTTCACCCTGCTCCAAGCCAATCCTTTTTTGTACAGTGACAATACAAAAAAGTTAACAAAATATGTAAAAAATGACGTTTAAATAAAAAAACATTAAAAACTGTTTTTATACCTTAACATATACCCTAACATAAGGCAAGCTTTTTCGCAAAGTGAAAATGAACAAATAACTGCTTTGAAAGCCATCTTGCTTTCTGATCAGATTTTTAGTTTATCACGCACTTCATTAACAAACCCCGTTTATTTGATTTTGCAGTTAATTTTTTTCGTTGAGTTGTTTAGATAAAACTTTTCTGTTTTTGAAAAAGTCTTAAACGTTTTTCTGTTTTTGAAAACGTTCTCATGCAATAAATGTTTAACCAAATTATGATGAAAAATATTGCAACGATTCTTCATAGTTGGTTTTCTTTTATCTTTCGCTTTCGGTCAGTTTGAACAGCAACAATTGCCATTAATTGTCAATCGTATTTTAAGGCGCTGTCGCGGATGACCAAAGAGTATCATGATGACTTCGCAGTACAGAGTAACTTTTTTGAGAAAAAAATTTGCATTAATAATAGGTTAATAAATTGAGATTTACAATGTAGCTATCTTAAATAGCAAAAATACGCGCCAATTCAAATTGCAAAAAAGTGACACGGACACCACTATTATCTTAGTATTATGATGATGATTCGATTTTTACTCAAACATGTTGTTTTCTGTGATTTTGTGTAGAATTAATAATTGTGGTGTTTTTATGTGTATGGTGTTTTTAGCATTTCCTATTTTGAAAAAAACCATGGTGTTTTTATACATATGGTGTGGATATCGCATGGTGTTTTTTTACACCATGGTGTTTTTTTACGCAACCCACGGCACCATACCCCCACCCCCTTCGAAAATTGTTTTGGGCCCACGGTACTGCCCGAGATCCCTCTTTCGCTACTGAAGATACACGCATCACAAAGCATCAGTGGATCGGGATTTGCAATTCTCGAGACCACGATCAATCATCAATCCACACATTTTCTTGCGATGAGCGCTTCACCCGAGCCAGTCAACCGGACGTCGTCCGGCTCCAAGCGTCGTCATCGCTCGCGAAGCAGGTTCGTGTTTGGGCTTTCCAGCTGAAGTTTGTTAGTCATATCATATTTTCCAGAAATAATTTTTTTTGCAATCACTTGAGTTTGGCCTCTGTCGATGTTTGTTCAAACAAACTCAAAGTGTATTGTGTGTGTTGAGTCTTTCTTCAGTCATCATTTTATCATTGTTGCTTTTGCTGTACACCGTATTTTCGGTTGTGTTTCACTTGAGAAGAGTGCGCCGCCGCCGACGTCTCCTGTCTCAAGTTCAAAGTTCAACACTTGCAGTTGCCCATTCATTCTTGTGTTTCAGGTCGTCCAGCGGCTCACCGGCAGCCGATCGTCGTCGTCGCAGTCGTTCGTATTCGCCGGATCGACGCGACCGCGGACAGACGGAGACGCGCATTCATGTCGGCAATTTAGGTTCACCATCGCGTCACGTCTTTCGTGTGCTTTGTTTATTATCCACGTTTTTGCGACGGCTATTTTTTGTCTGAGAGAATGTGAGCTTTCGCGTTGGTGAAACCACATGTCACACAACACCACAAGCGCAAAACTACGGTCATCATGTTGCACACAGACAGACCAGTACGCCAGATCACCACAACAACCACAGCAAATTCAAATCAATATGAATCGCCAGTCCATTGCTACAGCTGAATGGGCTGCCCTTCCCTTCTTATGGTTTGAAAACCCGACACGCTCTGTCGGGCATTGCTTTAGTGTACCTAATTCTAATCCTAAAGCCTAATCGTAAACCGTACATGATCCAAGCCTAATCCTGAACCAAAGCCAAGCTTTTCAAGAAGAAAAATGTCAGAACAATTGCGTTTTGATGAACAAGTTTTTCGTTGAGGCCAGAGCGTGTGCACACGCGCTAGTGGATCATTCATGAGCATGCCGATGCCATGTGCGCGTGCGTTTCAAAAAAGAAGCGCCATGCAGCTGATTGCGTGTGATTTCAAATTCGAGAAACGTTTCGCACGGCCTCACAGACGAGGGCGTCACGGAGCACGACCTCGAGGACGCGTTCGGTCGGTTCGGCCCGATCACCGAGATCTGGCTGGCCTCCTACGCGCCGTTCTACGCGTTCATCGTGTACAAGGACCGCGGCGACGCCGAGGAGGCCGTCAAGTACCTCAGCGGATCGTGAGTGTGCGCTTTTTTTGCGATCGTTGTTCGCGTCCGCGCTGCGATGCGTTTTTTGGTTTTTTTTATTTTATTTTTTTTGGTGCTACGACTCATTGTCTTTTGCAGACGTGGAAAGGACATTAGTTTTTTTTGTGTGGTGATGCGCGGCCCTGGCACTGGTGACTCGGTCGTATTATCTCGTGGACTCAGGGTCACTCGGGCACTCCTCCACCAATTTTGAATTCCCGCGTCAACCATGGAACTGCTTATCTTTCCATTTCAACAACAACAACACCAAAAAACTATGGAAACAAACCCGCTCGTTTTCCAGGTATCTTCGCGACTGCAAGATCCGCGTCTCCATCGCGTTGCCGCGTCGTCGCGCCGACGGAATGCGGGTCGGCGGGCCGCTGCCGCCGCGTCGCTTCAGTGACCGCGATCGTTACGGCGGGCCGTATGGCGGCGGCGGCGGCGGCTATGACCGCGGTTATGGCGGCGGTGGTGGACGAGGCAGAAGACGGTCGGTTTCATCGCCGGGCTTGAAGGCGCTCTTGACTATTCAGGAGTGGTTGAAATCAAATGCGGTTCATTTGTTAAAGCCAGTTTTTTGAAAACTCGGGCTGCGTGTGCGGTCTACTCTGCATTAAAGTTTGAACGCTGTTTGCGTTTTCTTGTCCGATTTAAAAAAAGGGTTTCTGTTGACCGTTGTTTCTAAAAGAAACCCGACCCGCGACAAGCGCGTTGGAACTAGACTGGTTGCCAAAAACGCACTCACCGGAGTCTGCATTGAAGGTTAATTTCAATCTCTGAGCGAACAACACAAAAGTTTTTGACAAAAGTTTTTGTCCGTTGATGTGAAGATGATTTTCACACATTTTTTTTTCGATTTCATTTCGCTTCGAGCTTTCAAACTTGTTTTTTTGAAAATTCACATTCAGGTTTGGTTGGTTCGCTGTGGTTGGTGGTTGTTGACTGACACACACACCCTGTTGCTCTGTTGTGGTTTTTATTGGTGGAAATGGAGGCTGAACTTCCGGTGGTCTTTTGGTGCGACCAAATTTGGCAACAGCTTTGGGCCAAAAAAGTGCTCACGCAAATTTTGGTCCGGCTCGCCGACTCTCCTGGCTTGCTACGAAAGTATCTTGTTTTTTTTCAGCTTTTTATATTGGGGTTCTCTTTCTTTGTTTTAGCACAGCTTTTCAGTTTTTTTTAAATGTCAATTATGCTGTAAACAAGTCGAATGTCGTAACTTTGGCCCATCAGCAGTTAAATTGGTGCCGGAATTCATTTTGACACGATCCAACGGCAAGTTTTGTTGTTCGTCAGGACAGGAGATTTTTTAAGGAAACAAAAGTGCGCCAGAATTCATTTTGACACGATCCAACGGCAAGTTTTGTTGTTGGTCAGGACAAGAGATTTTTTTAGGAAAGAAAAGTTAAAGAAGAAAGCAACCATGTGCACAGCAACATCGTGTCAAGACCCGATAAGAATACGATAAAGAAATCGGAGTTACGACATTCGACAGGGATTTCATTTTCCGTTTGCCGATTGTATCGGTGTTTCACAAAAAAACTGCTTTTTATCTGCAGTTTTGTTTTATGCCATTTTTCTATAGTCGTCCTGGATAATTTGGTTGATAATTTGTAGTATTATCTGATTGGCTGGTGGTTTTGCCTGAATGTCAAGTTCAAAAAAGGAAATTTAATCTTTTTTTATGTTTTTTTTTATTTTTGATGTGCGAGCATTTGTGAGGCAAATGGTCTTTTGCGGCCGAAGTATAGCGGCCTGAAGGATTGCGGCCTGGACGATAACGGCCGGAGCATCGCGGCCTGGACAATCGCGGCCTGGAAGATTGCGGGCCGGGGCGATTGCGGCCTGGGAGGATTGCGGTCTGGGAGGATTGCGGCCTGGGACAACTGCGGCGCGGGACGATTGCGGCCGAAGTATAGCGGCCTGGACAATAGCGGCCGGAGCATCGCGGCCTGGACAATAGCGGCCTGGAGGATTGCGGCCTGGGACAATTGCGGCGCGGGACGATTGTGGCCCATGAGTTGGGAAATTAATGTAAAACCTTGTTTCTGATTTTGGGAGACACAGAAAAATAAAAAGCAGCAGTTTTGATGGCGGAATTTTTGGTTTTGCAACGACGACGGCGGCGGCGACCAGGATCCACTGTCCAGATCGTATTTCTCCTCTGCTCATCCTTGAAAATTTGTAAATGGCTGTGGAGCCAGTTTGGCAGACATGGAACGACAAAACTGATGCTTTTTATTTTTCTGTGTCTCCCAAATCAGAAACAAGGTTTTGCATTAATTTTCGAACTCAAATTCCAACTGTTCGCTTTCACAAAGGTGTGCGTTCGATTGCGGCCCATTAGATAGAGGCCGAAGCATTGCGGCCGAAGCATCGCGGCCTGAAGGATAGCGGCCTAAAGGATCGCGGCCTAGGACGATTGCGGCATGAAGGATCGAGGCCTGAAGGATTGCGGCCAGGGACGATTGCGGCCATGGACCATTGCGACCAGGGACGATTGCGGCCTGGGACGATTGCGGCCCACGAAATATTGGTGCTTTGTCATTGTCTTTGTCGCACGCAACTTATTCCTATTGTTATGCTCGCACACGAGTTTTCATTTTTTTCCAAAAAAGTTGTCTTCTTGTTTATTGATTAGTATTTTTTAGAACCCAAAATTGAAATCTTCCACTCTCAACTTTCCTTGTCGCCGAGCCCAGATAGAGATAGATTCGAAAATTTTTGGGGGGGGGCAGCCCCCCCCCCGCCCCCTAGAATTTGACCTGAAAAGGTGACAAAGCATGAAAACATCGTGGGCCGCAATCGTCCCGCGCCGCAATTGTCCCAGGCCGCAATCCTCCCAGGCCGCAATCCTCCCAGGCCACAATCGTTCCGGGCCGCAATCTTCCAGACCGCTGTTGTCCAGGCCGCGATGCTCCGGCCGCTATTGTACAGGCCGCTATACTTTGGCCGCAATCGTCCCGCGCCGTTATTGTCCCAGGCCGCAATCCTCCCAGGCCGAAATCGCCCCGGGCCGCAATCTTCCAGGCCGCGATTGTCCAGGCCGCGATGCTCCGGCCGCTATCGTCCAGGCCGCAATCCTTCAGGCCGCTGTACTTCGGCCACAAAAGACCATTTGTTTCACAAATGCTCGCACATCAAAAATCAAAAAAACTATAAAAAAGATTAAATTTCTTTTTTTGAACTTGACATTCAGGCAAAACCACCAGCCAATCAGCTAATACTACAAATTATCCAGGACGACTACATGTAAACATTCACGAAAAGGTAACATAATTGTAGCACAAAAAACTCGGTTTTATTTTGAACAAAAAAACCTGATATTCTCTTTCATTACCAGCGTGGTTGATTTGTGGATGGATGGATCTGGTGGAAAATGTTATGGAGAAAATGTGGCGCCACTTTTGGGTGCGCGTTGGTTGGTTGGTTGGTTATGAGCTGTGATGACCTTGGTTGGCTTCCAATAAATAATGGCTGACACCAAAATTGGTAAAACGCGGTGAGTTTTCGACGACTGCTGATAAACTTGTGGTATAGTCTGCTTATTAGTGCCTGTCACGGGCATTCCGTGGAACGGTTTTGTTAAAGTTTAGTAGTGCAGCGATGCTACACCACTGAGCGAACGAATAAATTCATGAGAAGAGAACAACACGTTTCAGTTTTGTCGCATCCTTTTGAACAGCTAATTGGTTGATTAGTTCACTTGAATAAAAACGGAAACTGTTCTTGTTTCATGATTTTCATTCAGGATCTGAAAAATGTCAAACGTGACTTGTGCTCATAAACAGAACTATACCAGAAGTATTTCGATGCATGCCATGCCATTTTTTCTCCCTTGATCTCCCATCCCGTCTCGACAGCGCGGCGGCAAAAAAAGTTGAGGATCGAATTGAATTGATCGACTGCGATGTTGGCTCCTGTCCCTGCGTCCGTTTTCCCTTCCAAATTTGTGTTGCTTTTTTCAGGTTTTCTTTTGTTTCAGAAGATCAGTGCCATGCGGTGCTGAAGAAAAAAACCCACTTTGAAAACCGAAAATGTTTTTTTTTCTTTTCAGCTCACCATCGCCCCGTCGCCGTTCACCGCCGCGACGTCGTCGGTGAGTTTTCTGGAAATCTTTACTGAAATGCTGGTACGAAAAGCCGAAGGCATCCATGCATAAACAGGCGCATGGGTTTACTAACGCTGCTGCATACACAGTCCGCAAACGAACACACCGGCACTAACGAAGTTTATTATTTAAAAAAAGTGTAGACAGCCTGACTCAAATCTATTTGTTTGAATTGAAGGAAGTGTTCTGTTTATTGCCCAAATGATTTTTCTGTTCTTTTTTCAGCAGTCCATCGGCTAGCCGCAGTCGCAGTCGCTCTGGAAGTCGCTGAAGAAAAAACATTTTTTTGCAAAAATTGCGATTATTTTTTTCGGAATGGAAAGTTCTGTGTGATTTCGTTGGTTTCATACTGAGTACTTGGCAGTGTAACGCACGTTTGCATGCAACCAGCTGATTGGTTGAATAGGAGGTATTGACTCGCTGATTTCTGGGTTATTTTAATCATTTTTTTGTGCGGTAGAGCAGTGCCCGAATTATTGAATTCAGCGTTATGAATTTGAATTCATGGTCTGGTCGGTTTGCATGGTCTTGTGCGTTTTTTTCGATCTGTAAGGTTCATTTTTTGGAGTGTCAAAACATCAGATTTTTTTCATTGATAAATCCAAAACAGTTGAGTTGGAGAAGTGAAAAGAACGTGTCAGACAGAAGTGATTTAGAAAGATTATTTAGCAAGCCGTATTAGACTTGTCACGGCACGTGTTGCTATTTCAAATAAAAATAAGTAGCTGAGAAATCGCGTTTTCTTTGAAGAGACGTGGTTAGTTTCGCAAATTACCATTCATGAAGACGTGGGCTGGATAAACGGCCTCAACAAGTTGTTGCCTCTGTTACAATTTTTCTATTGTTACTGCACTGTTTGTTGTACTCCTTGAAATCAATTGTATTTTTTCTCGTTTCCAAACGACAGTCTTCAAGCGATTTATTGATTTTTTTTCAGCGTCATTTTTAGCTTATTGCCATTTGTACGTCAACAATTTCTCAGATGTTTTCACGTGTGTTTCTTGTTTGCGTATGGTACGTGTGTTTGTGTTCGTGTTCGTTGGTTGGTTGATTATTTTGTATTGTTCTATCCACTTGGCCAAATTGGCTTCAAATTCTTTTCTTGCACTCACAGTCAAACAAACATATTGCAGGCTGCGTGGCTACATTTTGATTGGTTGATTTGTCAATCATTGTTCAGTTCTTTGAAATCAGGCCTTGTATTACTTTTTATGGGGTTTGGAAATGTTCTTTGACTTTGTGTTCCTGTTTTTCAATGTGACAAACTTACTGTATATGTTTCGTTCGTGTTTTTGTGCTGGTTCTTTTTTGGGTTTTCTTCTACTTATTTTTTGTATTGTCTGATTGGTTGATGTCTGTGAATTTAAAGCTTTTTTGGGAGAATATGTCTGTTGAAATAAACTTTTTCGACCTCTTAAATTTTTAGTTAAAAATTTGTTGCTAACAAACCAAAAAATTCGGCGGTCTCTTGTAACCAGGCTAACTGAGCTGTTATCCTAATCGTTTGAATGAGTTGTTCAAAAAAAATTGTTGGTCATCAAGCTTGAAATTGAATTCAGAAAAAAATGGCGGCTTTTATACTGGAGACGGTGGTGCAGGTTTACGAGGGCTACTTGTGGACGTTAACATTTGCAGGTTGGTTTTGCAGAGGGGATGGTGGATTAGCGTCAGATTTCATTTTGTGGCTAGGCCGTCCGCTTTCACGCGCGTGCTGTGTTGCAGTTTTTTTAACAAATTTTCAAATGTTTAGTCCATATAAAAACCAAGTTTGTAAAAAAAATTGAACTTGAATCCCAGATAAACGAGTCGAAAACTGGCTGTTCATGCAGTCGCCGTTGCCGACCGTCTTTCTCACATCGGCCTATTTGTTCATGGTGTTTGCGGGGCCGAGTCTTTTAGGCTGGCTGCCTGCGCTACGCCTTCGCTTCCTGCTGGTGCCTTACAACTTTGCCTTGATGGCCTTGAACGGCTATATTTTCGTTGAGGTTCGTCAAACGTTGTTTTTTTTTTACTGTCATTATCAATTTTTGTTGGATTCTGGCGACTCAGTGCGTTGCGCAGACTGGCCGAAAGGAAAGTCGGTTCAATCTGTACGTGATAATTCGAAATCGTCTTAAGTGACACCCGGCCCGATTTAGGTGGCTACAATTTTGAATTCCCGCGTCATGCATGACAACTGTCCACCTACCTATGCGCGCCATCGAGTCTCGCGAGCAAAAATAAAAGACGATATTTATTTCTATGCGGCAGTTTGTTTGCGAACGTTCTTGTCTATACAACCGTGCACTTTCTTTCGAGACAATTTCACGTCATCCATAAAGCCATACGCCTCGTATTGTTCTCCACGCTCAATATTTATCTTTCTTATTAAACATGTCCCAATATGCGTTTGCACGCACAGATAGAGAAAATGTTTCATGGCTGCGCGGCAATTTCAAATCAGCAAAACTTGACGTATTCTGACGGCAGATTAGTGCAAGAAAATAAGAATTTTTCTCACTAAACAAATTCACTTTTTTTCTTATTCGAAGTTCGTTCGGGCGCGAAACAACTTTTCAGCTGTGCGGCTTTTCCACACATCATTCAACATTACTCCGCCTCCTTCGCACGAAAAGATAAATACACAAGCACAGTAGCGCTATCATGCGCTGACACATGCTGTGTTGTGTTGTGCCGGTGCGTTTGTGTTGTTGTCGAACATCGTGATTGACATCACGTGTGCACACCAACTTCACGGTCGTTCCAGTCGCACGGTTCTCTTCTGGAATGAGGCGCCTGGATTGGTTGTCTGGTTCGGATTTTTGGTGGTCGTGCATGCGAACGCCAATCCACCTCTCCCGCCAATTCACACTCAGCCAATCAAGTGGGTTCTCTTGAAATATAAAAAAAAAGAAAATTGGTGTGCGTTTTTTCAGCTCATCCGCAACGCATGGATGGTCGGCTATTCATTAGTCTGTCAACCAGTCGACTACAGTCCGGAAGGTAAAGGTTTGCTGGGCGAACCTGGCAGGCGTGCTGTTTTTTAACTCCACTGTAGGGTGACGCACTAGTTTCAGTTCGGCGCCACCCTGTACTGTGGTAACGTTTCATTGTGCAGTTCTGTGGTGTTGCTGCTTTTTTGCAACACGAAATCAGCGCGCGCGTTTTCACGAACGGAGAACAGATGTCATATGTATGACTCGCGGTATGTTGTTGTTGGAATTTTTAGGCGATGTTCTAGCGCCAGGGCTAACCGAGAGAAGCGTACAGAACGCCATTGAGTGGGGCGCCCATCGAGTTTTCTCTGTCATAAAGTGCCTATACACCCCGTCGGCGGGGCTCGATCCCCCGAGCGCACAGACTGCAGTCTAACGCACTACCACCAGGCCACGAGCGGTGACGAGGGTATAGCCGTCCCTCTCCACCATACCCACCGGCGTTGTGATGCTTTCGCGTTCGAGTACGAAACTGATATTACTCTTCCAAAAAAATCATTGTTGTTGTTTTTGCGGCTGACGAGTGTGTTGCAACTGATATCAGTTTGGCCGTATGCCGAGAGCTGCATGGCAGTCATTGGCTGCTTTCTTTTCTGCGACAAATGGTACGCGCTTTATAGCGCCGCTATGAGGCGGATGCCAGCGAGTGTGTATTGTGAATTTATTCAAACGTGTCCAGACTAAAATGACGTCATTTTCTTTAAAAACGCCCGTTTGTCAAAGTACAGGCACTAAAATTATGTCAGTTTGATGTGACTGGTTCGACATTCACCATTTGTTTACGGGAAGAAATCGGCTAAACGGACAGTCTGGTTTGCTGTGAACGGCAAGCGCATGTTTGGCGGCACATGACGTCATTTCAGTGGGACACGTTTGAAAAAATAGGTCATACCATGGAGCTCCGCTTCCCGAAACACACCAGCACTCCCCAATACCGCACAAAAAAATTCCTTCGTCAGGCCCAGAGCTGCAGATCGCGAGAGTGCTCTGGTGGTTTTACATCTCGAAGTTTCTCGAGTTTGCCGATTCGTTGTTCTTCATTCTGCGCAAGAAATTCGGCCAATTGACGTTCTTGCATATCTACCATCATTCGACGATGTTCTGCTTCTGGTGGATCGGCGTCAAATGGGTCGCTGGCGGGTCAGGTCGGTGATTTGGGAAGGGGGCGGCGGCGGATTTTAGGTTTTTGTAGAACGAACCTGTCTATTTAGCAGTTGACGAAGGCAGGAATTCATGCAGAACGTTTGCAGGCGAATGAAAGATTTTGTGTTTTTTCGCATTAAGGGGGTAACCTCTCAAGTATAATTAAGGGGGTAACACGAAAACCAACCAAATCTTGGATGAAGCGAAGGAACGTGCGAGTTGCCTGATTGACGAGTGCATTGCCACTGAAACAGCGATTTGCTTTTCGTTGTTCGTTTTTCAAATTTCACGTTGCAAAAGAACGCTCAGATTCAAGACAATTCACGTTGTTCTACCTCTGTTGCAGCCATCTACGGCGCCACACTAAACTCGCTGGTGCACGTGTTCATGTACGCTTATTACGCGCTCACGGCGGCCTTTCCGACGGCCAACATTTGGTGGAAGAAGTATCTCACCGGACTGCAGATGGTAATTCCGTGACAGTTGTTGGTGTTGTTGCGATTTTTCGGCGATGTTTTTTTTAGCCAGGGCTAACCCAGAGAAGCGTACAGAACGCCATTGAGTAGGGTGCCCATCGGGTTTTCTCTGTCATTAAGCGCCCATACATCCCCCGAGCGCACAGACAATAGTCGTAACGCACTACCACCAGGCCACAGGGTGACACACACAGCATTAAAAAATTGAAAGATGCGTGGTGTTGCGAGCCAAAACGCACGGATCTTCCGACTTGGACATTGTTACATCGGCCATCGGACAGCCTGTCGCCAGCAGACCACAGCGAATTTCTGTTTTTTTTTTGTAAATTCCGCCCAGGTGCAATTCTGCATCGCGATCTACATGGCCGCCGTCGGACTGTACGTCGCGTGTCCATTCCCGAAATGGATGGGCTACACGCTGATCAGCTACATGATCTCATTCATCATTTTGTTCGGCAACTTCTGGCAACACGCATATGCCACTGGCATTCGGGTGAGTTGCGGCTGTTTTTTTTGGTGCGTGTACAGTACGTTTCTTGAAACCTGTCATATTGTTCGCTGAGTACAGTGCTCCACAGTGGAGGGATTTTGTTGGAACGAAGTCATTTTTTTGTAAATAATGGTTTTTACGTTTTTTTAAATACGATTCCCGTTGATTCTTCTTTCATTCATGCTCTGTATTCTGCAGGAAAATTGTGACGCGTTTCAACAAACATAGTGTAGTTTTAAAACTGTTGTGAATCATCGGCAATCAGCTGATTGGGTTGAGAACAACTGATCATTTTTGAGTTATTGGTTCTGCCTGCGTAGTCTAGCTCAATGCAGCCACTCAACATGCCAGATTCAAATGCCAGAATGCTCAAATGACATGGACGTGCACTTTACTGTCTCGCTAAGCTGTGTAGTTATGTTTATCGGCACATGGTGACGGTATATGAATACATACTGAATTTTTTCCACAGTTTTCCAATTATGGAAAGTCAACGAAAAACGGCCTGTCACAAGGTAAATACGCCGACGCGATCGACGAGCACGGTGCCCTAAATTCGACGTCCCCACGTCCCAGCCGTTTCGCAAAAGATAACGGGCCAAGAAAAATGAAGCAAAATTGAGAATCTCAAATGTTTCTGTTGCGCTTTATTTAGACTCACCTCACAATCAGATGTCGCGGTGGTTTTTTTTCTCAGTAATTTATAGATTTGTTTTATTGGGACTTGGTTATGGGCGAAGAGAAAACAAAGCTTCAAATAGAGTCATTTCAAATGCAAAATTCAACCATACAAACGTGACACACGCATGATTTGAAGTGAAAATTTGAAGTCAAAATCTCACACACACGTGAGAATTTGAAACTGATAAGCATTCCTGATCTGATCAAACCGTGTTCTGAAAACAATCTGCTGTGTTTTTATTGTTATGCCAATCTCAAAGTTTCCATTTTTCTTACTTTCTTACAGCTTACAAGAACCGAAGAACCTGGCCTGCTTTCGTCACTATTTAGCCTTATCTTTTTTTCTTTTTTTTTGTTGTATTGGTCGCGTCACAACTAATTTCTGACTCCAGTCTCCGACCTGTCACAGTGTTTCAGTTTCAGTCTTTTACAGCAACTTTCGTTTGAAAAGACCGTGTCAATCATTATTGTTGTTCGGTTGTGCCATTTTTTATTGTGCAAACAGTTGAAAAACGGTGTGAATATTCGTCGATGCTTTTTGTTGTTTCCGTGCAGTTTCTGGTTTCTGTATGTGGTGTGGTCCTGTGGTGACCGTCAAAACTGCTGAGGGAAAACTGATGAAATTTACAGAATGAAAAAGTTTCAATAATGATTTCTGGATGAAATGCAGAACGCGGCTTGAGAATTTAAACGCAGATTAGTACAAATCACTTTTTTATTCGTTAATAACATCAGATTGTCTTTGTTAGATCAGGCTATAGATTTCAATACAGCCAATCAAATGATTGCAACGATGTGTTTACTTTGAAGTTATTCGCATTTTCAGCGGCAAAACATAACAAAATATTAAAATATATTTCCAAATGTGTTTCACAATTTCATTTTTCACAACACAGCGCGCGTTCCGCGCATCTATTGCTCTGAAAAAAAAACGGTTTCTGTACTGAACCATGCAAAAGAAAATTGCAGTAAAGCATGCAAATGGGAAAAAGTAAAAGTTCGTTTCACTCTTTGTTACACTGTTTTCGGAAACCGTGAGCATTTTCGATAATTACTGGAACTAGTAAGTTTTGAACGTTCAACAACAGAGCCCCAAGTTGGAAGTGCCTGGAAAATTGTGGGGAAATTTTAAAAATGAACACCTCTTTTGACGAAAAATTTTGATAATGCTAATTGGCTTCGACCATAATACCGTGCGCCATGCCAGCCAATCAACAACTTGGAAGCATCAGTTTTGTTTTGTTGCTGTTTAACCTTAGTTTTTTTTATCAGTTTCAGCAAGTTGATTATTGAACTTGACTTTAAATAAAGAAAATGAATTGGAAACAATCGTCTCCCATTTTTGTTGTCACCATTTTCGTGCTGTGCACAATCACAGAAGCATGCATGGCGCCCAACTACAAAGACACGCAGTTTGTGAGTTTCTTTTATCAAAAAAGTTTACAGGTGTTGGAGTTTTTTACGAATAGTAAAAGTCAACCACAAAAAAAACGCGAAAATGTGCTAGGCCAGCATCGCCTGCCTGCCTTTCTTCGTTCCTTTGCTGTCTTTTTCGCCATTTTTTCCTAAGAAAGACCTGATTTACGATTATATCATTAATCCCTGAATGTTTCGACGGAGCCGTAATTTGTGCATTGAGATGAGTTTTTTTCAGTAATTTTAGCGATCTTTTAAAATATCGCCTCAAGTTTTTAAAAGACCTTCAAAATAATCACAGCACGACCACGTGCCAACGCATTATCACGTCGATGCCAGCGGCAAACCTGGCTGCTGTGTCGAGTTCTTGCTGGACGAACAGGTTTGCCTGAATTTGCCGTAAGGTTCATTCAAAATATTGGTGATACTTTTTCGTCCTACCCTCAGGATTATGTTGGGCCAATATACTGCTAGGTGCAAACAATTTGGTCCCGTGTGTTGAAACTGAAACGTTGGTCCGTGCTGGCCTTATAATGCGTGAAGCCCCAGTCTTAAGTGCAGAGACGTTGCACAATACAGAATTATTTTTTCAAATGGTTCTGCGACTCAGTGCGCGCTCAGATACATCTATAATACTAAGATAGTTACTGTGTGAGCTGATTAAGTAAGTCTGTTCACATTTTCGCTCCAAAGCATTTTTTTTCAGTTTGAGCCTATTTTGCTATTTAAGTCATCATCTGCTAAAAACTTTACTCCATTTTCTAATGACGATGTTCTTACTCCATTTTCTAATGACAAGGCAATGTTCAAATCGTCATTCTACATGACTTCGTCATCATGATGCCTTTTGCTCATTAGCAACAACTTACAAACAATGGACAAATAGCAATTTTGGTGCTCAAAATTTTATAATCGACTGCAAAAGATGAAATAAAAAAACGGTCTCGATCTGGAACGCTGAAGTGCAACAACGATATGCGAGACAATCGTAAGAATTGCAAGAACTCGATAGTAAACTGAAATGAGTCGCTTATGTTAGGGTAAACGGGTTGAAAGAAGCTAAATAGCAAAACAAAAGCGACCGTTTCATAATGGGTACTCAGAAAAGTGTTGCTTTTTGTTACTAACACTCAATCAAAAAGGCCTGGCTTAGATTAATGCTAGCGCAGAAAAGAAGTAAGCATACCAAACAAAATCGGGTGTTTTGCTACGGGTATTAAGTAAAGTGTTGCTTTTTGTCCTTTCCATTCTACGAAAAAAGCTTAGGTTAGGGTGGGCGGGCAAAAGAAGTGAACATACCATCCAAAAGCAGCCGTTTCGCAACGGGTCTTCAAAAAAAAGTTTTGCATTTGTAATCATTTAAACTTTAAAAGGCTTGGCTTAGGTTAGAGTAAGCGGGAAAAAAGTTTCAAAACAAAAGCTGGCGTTTTGCAACAATTATTGAGAAGTGTATCTTTTACACACTAAAAGGGTTGGCTCAGGTAAGGGTTTTGCAATGTGTACCAGGTATTCAGAAAAAAGCGTTTTTTCGTCATTTACACTCCATCGACAAGAAATTCCAATTCCACAAGGAATAGATTGCAGCATCAACAAAGATGTGGCCACGATCGATGGCGAAGCAGTATAACGGTCTACATATAATCGATCAATTTTTAACGGGAATGACAGCGACATTGAAAAAAGCTAATAAATGACAATTAATTTTGATTCTTTAAAAGGGAACGTCAGTTGTTTGTTGCTGACTAAAAAAGATTGCTTTTCATAGTGTTGACAAAAAAGCGCGCCTTAAAACTGAAAATACTGTGATTTTCAAAAAAGTAGGAGCATCGAGTGCTTCAAGAATAAACGATCATTTCTATGGTTAATCAACAACAATCGGTTAAAGCAGCTCAAAATGAAAATGCAATGCATGTTTAGTCCGGGTCTTGGGTAAGGTCAAAAGGATAAACTCCATTCAAAAATAACAGTTGTATTCAACAGCTAACCGTGCCGTAGGCACGGGTCAATTGGCTAGTACAATGTAGAAACATGTTTCACGCTTGACGTGGGAATTCAATATTCGAAAAAAATGTGTGTTCCGACTCCCGGAGATCTGTCCGCGTCATATTTGGATAATTTTGCATTGCCAAATTTTGAATGTGAAATGGACATTTTCTACCATGAAACAACGTTTCAGTGTCCACTCCATACTATGGTTTTACTTTCTTGGTTCATACTATGAGAGCGTATAGAAATTTCGGATGCGCAACCAATCATAGTAAGTAAATCTGTTCAAAAGCACAAAAACAGCACGTATTTTTTCAGCCTCCTTCACCAGATGTCTACCCCGACTGGATGCGAACACCTTACAGACGGAAACGTCAGTATTTTTTATTTTGGATTGTTTTTTTTCAAAGCTTGATAAAATTATCTAAAAATGCGGGAGACGCATATAAAAGGAGGAATATGGCTTTGTCTAAGCAGTGAGAGACTTGGCTCGACAACTCTTTTCAAGTCTCTGATGTGGTACACACGGATACAAGTACATAAAAGCTATATTTTTGCGCCGCGTTTGTTTTACTGAAAAGTGTAAAAAGTTTTAAAATCATTTTTTAACTGTCCTTTCCAGTTTAGTCCGAAATCACATCATGTGCGAAATTCTGTGCAAATTCTGTGCAGAACTTCTGTAAATCAAGAATCTGTAAATTCTGTGCAAAAACAGAAAAATCAGAGACTGCAAAACATTGTTTCATGTGGTTTTATCGTTGCTAACGTACGCATAGCTGTGTACACACCAGCATCAGTGACAAAAAGGTGTTATCTTCCGTTGATTTTCAGCCTTTTAACCAAACTCTAGTGGCAGGATAAACTGTCTGTCCCGTGAGTCCTTGCCTTTGCCACAGAAGGAGACCTTGCGTTCCCCAATGCCTCTGCGATACACTTTGTCCTGGGCAAACCAGTATCAGCGATCTGAAGTCTGATCGTTGTTTTAGTGGTTTTAGTGGTCGCTAAATGCCCGAAATATCGCAAAAGTTTTAATTGTCTACAAAGTATTATCTTTCTTATTAATCGTGACCCAATATGCGTTTGCACGCACAGATAGAGAAAATGTTTCATGGCTGCGCGGCAATTTTAAATGAGCAAAAACTTAACGTATTCTGACGACAGATTCGTGCAAGAAATTGAGAAAAAACCAGTCAGAATGTTTTTTCACTAAACAAAATTTATTTCAATTCATATTCGAACTACGCTCTGGCGCGAAACATTTTTTCAGTGTGCGGCTTTTCCACACATCATTCAACATTACTAAGCCTCCTTCGTACGAAAAGATTATACATGTGCAACCGAAATAGTGAATAAACGGCGCAAAAATATGGCTCTTATGTACTTGTATCCGTGTGTACCACATCAGAGACTTGAAAAGAGTTGTCGAGCCAAGTCTCTCACTGCTTAGACAAAGCCATATTCCTCCTTTTATATGCGTCTCCCGCATTTTTAGATAATATTCTGACTTTTAAATAAGTCCCGAAGGTCGAACCAAATTCACATCTCGTTGGTCACACATTCTTCTAAACCCCGGATACCTCAGAGTTTTCATTTTTCGCTTTTTGGGCCGATTTCGCCTATGCTATTTCTACGGCCGATTCGCTCGAAATCGTTACGATTCAGTACCTAGAGTTGCTCACAAAAAACCAACCCAAAATCCGGGATCAGTGCATTGAATTACTCTGGAAAACAACCTTTTCTTGTTTTTCGTTTCTAGAACGATTTCGCTAACTTCAACGGCCGATTCGCCCGAAATCGTCACGATTCAGCATCCAGAGTTGCTCACATAAAAAAACTAACCCAAAATTTGTGATCAGCGCATTGAATTACCCTGGAAAACAACCTTTTCTTGTTTCTCGTTTCTAGACCGATTTCGCCAACTTCCACGGCCGATTCGCCCGAAATCGTCACGATTCAGCATCTAGAGTTGCTCACGTAAGAAAACTAACCCAAAATTCGTGATCAGCGCATTGAATTACCCTGGAAAACACCCTTTTCTTGTTTTTCGTTCCTGGACCGATTTCGCCAACTTCCACGGCCGATTCGCCCGAAATCGTCACGATTCAGCATCTAGAGTTGTTCACGTAAGAAAACTATCCCAAAATTCGTGATCAGCGCATTGAATTACCCTGGAAAACCCCCTTTTCTTGTTTTTCGTTCCTGGACCGATTTCGCCAATTTCCACGGCCGACTCGCCCGAAATCGTCACGATTCAGCATCTAGAATTGCTCACGTAAGAAAACTAACCCAAAATTTGTGATCAGCGCATTGAATTACCCTGGAAAACACTTTTTTCTTGTTTTTCGTTCCTGGACCGATTTCGCCGATTTCCACGGCCGATTCGCCCGAAATCGTCACGATTCAGCATCTAGAGTTGCTCACGTAAGAAAACTAACTTAAAATTCGTGATCGGCGCATTGAATTACCCTGGAAAACACTCTTTTCTTGTTTTTCGTTCGTAGACCGATTTCGCCGATTTCCACGGCCGATTCGCCCGATATCGTCACGATTCGGACGAAAGAGTTGCTCACGTCAGAAAACTAACCCACAAGCCGTGATCCGCGGTTTGAATTAGCCTCGTTACCTCCCTTTTGTTGTTTTTCGTTCCTGGACCGATTTCGCCAACTTCCACGGCCGATTCGCCCGAAATCGTCACGATTCAGATCTAGAGTTGCTACGTAAGAAAACTAACCCAAAATTCGTGATCAGCGCATTGATTACCCTGGAAAACACTTTTTTCTTGTTTTTCGTTCGTCGACCGATTTCGCCGATTTCCACGGCCGATTCGCCCGAAATCGTCAGATTCAGATCTAGAGTTGCTCACGTAAGAAAACTAACTTAAAATTCGTGATCGGCGCATTGAATTACCCTGGAAAACACCCTTTTCTTGTTTTTCGTTCGTTGACCGATTTCGCCGATTTCAGGCCGATTCGCCCGATATCGTCACGATTCGGTTAGAGTTGCTCACGTAAGAAAACTAACCCGAAATCCGTGATCAGGATTGATTCCTACGGACTAAACATTTTCCTATTTTTCGTAGCTCAGACAAAATTTGTAAGAGTGAAAAATGATACCCAGTAAAATCTACCAACTTTAAAATGCACTTTTGACCCCAAAAAATGCCCGGGCAAAAAAATAATAATTTTCAGAATCTAGGATGATACCCTAGGAAAAAATTTTGTTCAACTGTGAAAGGTCCCAGCTAAAAACTGAAAGGGCGAACACTTAAAACCAGGTGAAAATCTCCCAACAATTAAAATGCCCAATTTTTTACCCAAAAACAGGGTTGGGTAAAAAATTAACCCAATTTTCAAAATCTCCGGGTGGAATTACCCCAGGGAACATTTTTGTTCGACTGCGAAAGTGTCGCAGGTAAAAATTGAAAGGGCGAACACATGTTGATTACATACCAGAAAAAAAAAATACCAAGGAAAATAAGTAACATAAATTTCAGAATAGGTTTTTCGTGTCTACAGCGTATGAAAAATAGTCGGATAAAAATTTTTTCGCGGCTCCAAGCACAACTTTGGGTGTTCGTTTCGTGTGCACAGAACCAAGTTTGTGGCTTATACTATGCTCGCTGGACGCAGCGAGCAAATTTGAAAAAAGCGCGCGAGGGAATAGCAGCCATATAATGCGTGATGCGCTCTCCGCTCGCTGGCGCTCGTTCGCGCATCCGCATGATAATTAATTCTTCATATGAATTTTTGTGCTTGTTTATTTCAGGCAGCTTGAAAGAAGTGTGGCGTGCACTGGCAGAACGATGAACGCTGAATTGCAATACAGTTTCACAATGTCTGAATTCTATCAATTTTCAAATCTTAGTTTTTAACTTTTCCTAGCGATTTGATCAATGGTGGAAAATGATCCTATCGACTTTCATATCGTATCGTCTCTGTTTATCTTTCGTGTCACACAAATATCGTTGTCTCGTGCTTTGCTAATGAAATTATGCATTTATGTATCTCATGTTAGTTTTTTTTGTCGCGTTATCACCATGAGAAAACACCGGAGAAACGGCAATTCTAATGCTTTGAGAAGCAAAACAATGCACCTCAGAAGCAATGTAATGCTGCAACAAAAATGCGCAATTTTCTAAGCTTTATTTTGGTAGAAAGTAGCATTTTTGTAGGTAGCATTACTTTGGCAATAAAATCAAAAAAAAAGCTGAAGCTTTTTTGGGCATTTTTTTGGCGCTTTTTTGCAGCATTTTTATAGTGCTGGTGCACCCTGTATACACGGTGTTGCGTTGTTTTGTAAATACCACACTTAGTCAAAATTTGACCTGCTCTCTGCATGCATTTGACCGTCGTCTGCAAGGTTTGCTGCACACTAACTTTGCTGGCAATTGCTGGCCACCAAAAGCCAAAAATAAGACCCAATGCCCTCGGTTATGTCAGATTTGTCCTAAGGTCATAAAACTACATGAAGTATCTAAAAAATAGCTCAGAGGAAAGAAAGTTACTGGTAACCAATTTTACAAAGATGTGGCAACTTGAGAGTATCATCAATGAAAGGGCAACAACAGAAAAAGCTGCAACAAAACGATGTTCACAGAGAGCGACACTGGTTATTTCTGAATTATTGGCAAGCATCCAATGATAATATCTAACAAGGCACAAGTTGGAAAAAAATCCTTGCATTCACCTGTCGAGTTGCAACTTTTCTACCAAAATAAAGCTGCGTTTAACCACAAAAATGCTTTCACCGCAGCAGCTGAAAAAATGCTCTGAAAAAAAGCTGTTGCTTTTTTTTGAAAAAAGCTATGAAAAAAAGCGCTTTATTTTGAAAAAAGAAAAACAAAAATGCTTGTAATGCTGTTAAAGAAATGCGCTTTATCTGCAGGTGTTCCATTGTAAAGCCTACAGAATGGCGCATTTTCTTTACAGCATTAAATCGCTTCTGAGGTGCTTTGTTTTGCTTCTCAAAGCATTAGAATTGCCGTTTCTCCGGTGAAAGCCGCGAGTCGATTGTACGCAACAAGCCTGCGCATTCAAACCTGTCGCTCGCTGATTGGATGCATCTGTGTCTGTGCAGCCAATCAGCTCATCACATCTCACATCAAGCAGCCGCTCGCAATCAATCGTGTGTTCCGAATGTAAAAAAACGTGTTCTCGAATTTTTGCTATTTCCAGAAAATAATGCACAGACGAGAAACATCTGTTTTGCCTGAATGAACATTGCCATTTGGTTTCGGTGTGAAACTTCGACTTTATAACCATTGTCCTTCCTTTGTGTCCAATTTTTTTGGTGGAACGCATTTGCAAAAGCAGATCACACAGTGCGACTTCTTTTTTCATTCCGAAATTTAGAGCACCCGAAGTGAGATAACGGCAAAGCCTGAATGGACCGGGATCAGATGATAGGTCAGGTCATTTGGCCTAAAGCATTGGTCCAGAATGCTAAAGACGTTCGAAATTCCCTTTTCAATGTTTCTTTTCCCATGATATGATCCATCTCTTCCCTGAAAATACGGTATGGCCGGTTAAACATGGCAGCTTCTTTCAGGGTGCAAAGAGCGCGCGAATTTTGAATGAAAGAAAAACGACGTTCAGAAACTGAATTGTGTGCCAAATTTGACGCGTTTTTTTAAACTAATGGATTATTCGCGCTATTCTGTTCATTCTTTATCCCTTGCACACATGATTGGGAATTACGTTGGCTTTTTTGAAAAAACAACTCCTAGTCTGCGGCTGATCCCGCCTTGATGGACTGCCTCAATTATTCGGCCATACTGTAAGTGTTTTTCAAGTTTTTCTATGTGGGTTGAATGATTTAAAAAAACCCTAAAAGTTATAACGCATAAAACAATTGAAAACTATCAACACCATACGACAGTTTCCGTCATCCCCAATATGAAAAGCGCAATTTTTTGCTGAATTTACAAAAAAATAATAATTACGATCATATGCGATTTCAATCATTCGACTTCACTTAAACTTGATTGAATTTTCGGTTCTCAGTTGCGGAAATGAATGCGATGGATTTTCTTCGCCTTCTTGGGTGGCGGTGGTTCCTTCGGCTCCTCCGGTGGCGCACAATATTTCGCGCATTCTGAAAATGTTTTCCGCGCATTTCCGTAAGCTGGTAAAAATTCTGCAGTCAAATAACTTGGCGGCGTGTTTTCTTTCTCTGAGTCCGGTGTGCATGCCGTTTTTCATAGCGCCAGCAGTGTCTCGTTTTTTCCAAAAAGTTCACACGTTAATTATACCCAATTAACAAAATGCCGGCATATGAGTTGAGGAAAAACTCGGATTAAAAAAACTATTGTTGCTGAACACGCTAATGGGGCTTTGAGAAAATGCGGTGCCGAAGGAATCCGACTTGAAAAATCAGGAACACCTTTCTGGACACAAAACGAACAACAAACGTACGCGTTTTTGCGAACACATACGGCTGAATGTAGTACTGGTCAGCTTTGCATGTCTCCTGGGCGCCCTTTAGCTCAAAGTTGCACTCACACTCGTCAACACACTGTTCGGTGTAGCATTTTTGTGGCATTCTAAGAAGAAAAAACGTGTCCGTCATGCGTTGTGAAACATTATGAACGCTGGTATTATTCACGCAAAAAAAGGTCAGGGCTGGGCTACTCCCGGGGCTGTTCGCACCGCCCTGCTACCGTAATGTCTTGCAAATACAGAGATCTTGTATGGCCGAGAAAATCAGTTTTTTTTGAAAAAAATGGAATTTTGTGGTACCGTTCCCACAAGCGATTGGAAGTCTCATAAAAAAGATATTATTCGTCGTTTTTCAGATTTTTTTTTCCAGAAGTTACTGGGTTTTAGCACATTTCTGGTCCAACGAAAACAAAACGCGCTTACTCCAAATCGTAGCACTTTGAATAGTCGACGTCGTCGCTGCATTTGCTTTTTTCTTCGCACCTATATATGGTAAAAGTATGATTAATTGTTTAAAAAATGTATGATGGGCAAAATAGTGCCGAAACAAAAACGCAGGCGCACACGGCACACCACACCATACGTACATGTGCGTTTAAACTACGTACTACAGAACTCGCGGAAGAAAAAAAAGACTGGAATCGGTGCTGCATAAAAACATATTAACCGCAGATAACAGTGTCTGATTTCAACACCAGACTCGTTACAATCGTGTAAAGTAACAGGTGTAGACAAACATACTTAACCAAACCGCCCGTCTTTGAATGTGCGCGTGCATTGCTTCAGTTACACATTGGAGAACAGTGCGCCGGATGTATAACAGTCAGCAACCATTACCAGACGTAATCCTCGTCGCCGGGCGGTGCCGGTGGCTCCTCGCCGTCGGAATCGCCTCCCAACGGACGCTTGCAAATGTCCGATGTGAGTTTTCCTTTGACGCACGCGGCGACTTCCTCCGGGATCCAGTAAGGCATCGGAGCACTGAGGTTCTTCAAACGACGCGTTTTCAGCATGCTTCTCGCTCTCAACATTCTCGTTTCGTGCTTGTGCAGACGACGGCGATGATGACGCAGTTCGTTGCCTTCAACCTTGTCCTTGTCGCCACCCTCTGTCGGGCATCTGAAACAAAAGAGCAAGATGTGAGCTGGTCTCGAATTTTTTTGTTCTCTGGAAATCACTACATGCGCAAGAATTGCCGATCATCGTTCCTGCTACCGTTCGGTACACTGAGAAAGATGCTAATATACTCTGTTGCATTCTCTCTGTTTACGTTTTTTTGCGCAGAATTACGGCGGGTCCCTGTTGGCAACATACAGTGTAACCAACTTTATGCCCTTCTCGCATTCAGTCACTTTTGCAGCGATGTCGTCGTAGCATTTCTGAATTTCCTTCTCTTTCTTGACGCATTCGTCCGAGACTGCCCAGCACGACACGGCGAAAACCTGACGCAAGAAAAGTGTGCAACATGACACGCGCGCTGATTGGCTGGAAATGCGACACACGTCCGGTCAATAATGAAAACTCTCTGAAAGACCCGAATCACTATCACCAATGGGGCAGCAACGATGAATGTGACCGGAGAAGCTGCCCCACGTGTAATGTCCCAAATATATGGCACTAATTTTACTTTATCGACAAACGACACTTTTGCATCATTCGTTTCGTTCATCACTTCATAGCGACCAGAAAAACACCAACATCGAGATATACCGTATTACCCCCATTAAACCCCCCCCCCCCACCATTAATCCCCCCCACCAATAAACCCCCACCCCCCCGACCAGTTTCCGAATAATCCCCCCCCCACAAATAATCCCCCATGGGGGATTATTGGAGACCTGTTTGAAACACATACCCAGCGAATTCAGTGGCTGGTTGCAGTGAAAATGATGAAATTGTGCTACCAAAGGCCCCAAATAGGTGAGTTAATAGTAATTTCATCACAAAAGGCTGTTATAAAAGGAAATTTCTATGTAGAGTAGAAGTTTCTGCGACTTTCTTGCCTGCCATGCAAGGTATTTTTGCCATTTTTCAACAAACCCCCACCCCTAGAATTTTTTGTAAAATAAACCCCCCCCCCCACCAATAATCCCCCCCCCCCCACCAATAAACCCCCACCCCTAAAAGTCGCTGACGTATTAATCCCCCATGGGGGTTTATTGGGGGTAATACGGTAGCCAAAGTCACTGATTCGCCCAGAGAGTTTGAAAACTAGAATTGACTGCAGCCAATCAGCTTGTTATATTACTGAGAGTACTTTACACTGTTGCAATCTTTTACCAGTATTCTTCACAGGTAATGCTAGATTTTATGCATCATCTGTCAGCTTCCCTTTTTTTGTAACACTGCAACCGTGTTGAATGTAGAATGGAAAACTCACGGCAAGAAACGCGACGAAGAACACGCTTGAGTGCATGGTTGTTGCTTTGTGATATAGAAAAATCCAGTCGTCACGAGAGACAACAGTAAAGTGAAATCGAAAACACCGACGAATAAACTCAAACACCAAAATGGGGGGGCCGGTGTGTGTGTGTGTCGGGGGGTGTGAAAAATCTATGGCGACACGCATATTGTGTTGTTTATATAAATTCGGACAACGGGGGTGGTGAGTGAATGAGCGATTACACTCCGATCACACGCGGGGAACTGCCACCGCGGGCGTGCTTCAAACCGTCGCCGCGGTTCGGTGCGGCTGGTCTGCGCAGCGAAACAGCACATCTAGCCCGCAGCTTTGCGAGTGTTTTTTTTTTTTATGTTTTTTTTTTTAATTTTTTTTTTGTTTTTGTTGTGTGGGTTTTTTTTAATGTTGTGAAATGTTATTGTTTTTCTTTTGCGTTTTTTTTTGAAGTTGATGTTTTTTTTGTGCGTTTTTGGCATTTGCAAACGCAGATCACACAGTGCGGCTTCTTTTTCATTCCGAAATTTAGAGCATGCGAACTGAGAAAAACGGCAATGCCTGAGAGGACCGGGATTGGGTGGTCGCTAGGGTCATTTGGTGAAAGCATTGGTCCGGAATGCTAAAGACGTTCTCAATTCGAGTTTCAAGGTTTCAAAACTTTTTCCAATTATATGAAGCCTCTAAAAATCAGACAGTGTATGGTAAATGATGTGTGTTTAAGTTTTCTTACGTGGGTTAATTGATTTGAAGAGCTTAAAAATTGAAACATATAGCACAATTGAAAATTACATATCATTTATCTATCAGCACCACACGAGTTTCTGTCATCTACGGAAAAGTGCAAATTTTGCTGAATTGACGAAAAAACCGTTCAAATCAGATCCAGTTTCAATCACTCGACTTCACTTAAACTTGATTGAATTTTCGGTTCTCAGTTGCGGAAATGAATGCGATGGCTTCTCTTCGTCTTCTTGGGTGGCGGTGGCTCTTTCGGCTCCTCCGGTGGTGCGCAGTATTTCGCGCATTCTGAAAATGTTTTCCGCATTTCCTTGAGCTTGAGAAAAATTGGCAGTCAAATAAATTGAGTCCTGTGTGTGCATTGGATTCAGTGCCGTTTTTCTGAGCGTCCGTGTCGTTTTTACCTAAAACTTCACGTTAATTACCCAATTATTAGGATGCCGGCGTATATATTTTAGATAACCTCGGATTAAAAAAACATATTATTGCTGAACGAACACGTTGATGGGACTTCGAGAAAATATGTGTGTTGTCGAGTGAAACCGACTTGAAAAATCTGGAACACCTTTCTGGACACAAAAAGCACAACAAACGTACGCGTTTTTGCGAACACATACGGCTGAATGTAGTACTGGTCAGCTTTGCATGTCTCCTGGGCGCCCTTCAACTCAAAGTTGCACTGGCAGTCAGCCACACACTGTTCGGTGAAGCATTTTTCCGGCATTCTAAAGACAAAAAAATTGGTGCGCGGTATTGATTGTCTGCGTGTAGTCGCTTGCCGATGTTGTTTGGTGGTTGACTTTAAGGCTGCACGACTATTGTACGGTATGCTTAATCACGCAGTAAACGTTTTTTTATCTCGTTTCCTATAACGGTAATAAAAACGCCCGAGAAGTGAACAAGTGAACTGTCACTTACTCGCGCGAACAAAAACAAAAGAAGCGCTTACTGTAAGTCGTAGCACTTTGAATAGTCGACGTCGTCGCTGCATTTGCTTTTTTCTTCGCACCTATATGTGGTGAAAGGTATGCTGTATAATGAGGTATATCTGTATATCTGATACTACATATGTATATGTACGTACCAGTCTAACTCAATAACATATCCAACTAGCTGATTGGTTGTGGTCACGTAACGCATGCGTTCCATGCAAACCATACTCCGATGAACTCGGCAATTCCTGCACAGACTGCATGCACCACCCAATCAGCTAGGTGGATATGTTATGGTGTTAGACCATTATTGTTTCAGGAGCATCCGAGGCACAAAAGTTTTACACCCTTACGAAAGACCGCACAACCGAACCAAACCCGTAAAACGTCACCGCACGGCGATGCGTCTGCCGTTACCTGAATTTTGAATTCCGTGAAACATGTTCCTATCCCCATGCGCAAACGCACTGAGCCTTGGATCCAAATAAAAGATGTAATAAAAACATGATGGAGTGAAACCGCGTGCACCGGTCTGCAGGTGCAAAAGCACGCTTTCTTATACCAAACGCTCGGCGGCAGTGGCGGTGGCTGCTCATTGTCACCATCGCCACCCAGCTGCCGTCTGCAATTGTCGGTCGTCAGTTTTCCCGTGACGCAGCTGGCGACCTCCTTTGGTATCGCGTAGTACAACCGTGGCGGCGTGTTCGTCAAACGGCGCCGTCGATTGTTATCGTCGTCGTTGCGTCCGTTTCGTTCGTCGTCGTCCGTCGTTCCACCGCCGCCCACTCTCCATTTGATGTTGATTTTGTTGTGCAAACGATGACGACGCACTTCGTTGTTGCCTTCCACGTCACCACCGTCCGTTGGTGGACATCTGAAAAAACAATACGAATACAGAGAAACTATTGCGGTTGTCAGTGGCTAGAGATTGTTGTGGCGTTGCTGCATGTTTCTCAATTTCTCAATTTATTTCCAACTCAACACGCCCGCGCGAAGGCGGTGACGACCAGAAAATAAAACAGTCGGAAAGTGATGCTGGTACGCTCCCCAGGTTGTTGTTGTTGTTGTGATTTTTAGGCGATGGTTTTAGCCAGGGCTAACCCAGAGAAGCGTACAGAACGCCATTGAGTAGGGCGCCCATCGAGTTTCCTCTGTCATTAAGTGCCTATACACCCCTCGGCGGGACTCGATCCCCCGAGCGCACAGACTGTAGTCTAACGCACTACCACCAGGCCACGAGGGTGACAAGTGGTACACTCCCTGGCATCCGCCCAGGCGCTAAACGTGCGCGTGCCATTTGTCGCGGAGCTCGCAGGAAACGCAGCCATAATCACTGCCATGCAGCTCTCAGCGCAACGCCGAGCTGGTGATGAGTTACAACAACAACCAAAAACAGTCTTTATATCGCAAGAAAAGATGAGCCCTGTGTGAAAAGTACAGTTCCAAAAACAGTTCTACAAAATCTTGAGGTGTGTTGTAACTTTCCTCGAAAATCAAAATGATCCATTTCCCAGTGTGCAAATGGAGAGCTATTGGTCTGCAACAACGAGTGTCTTCGTTTTCCAGCCTGGTACGTCCTACTTGTCACTTACTTTATCGCTTTTTCGCATTCAAGCACCTTTGCCGAGACGTCATCATAACACTTTTTGATTTCCTTGTCTTTGTTGATGCATTCTTCAGATGAGAAAGCCCAGCACGACGCAGTGAACGCCTGACAAATGTGCGCAAACGCCGATTGGCTGCCTTACAATACAGTACGACCAATCAGCGTACAAAGAGCGTTCAAAGCGCACAAAAAGCCGAATAGTGCATGTGCCTGCATTCTTGTTCTAAGTTGAATTTAAGAGGTTTTAGTCAAGCTTAGCGGGTTGACGAAACAGCAAATGCTGGATAACCAATCAACGTACTGTACATATTTTTGTTTTTTAACCTAGTAGCCAATCAGTTCGCTGATTTTGGTAAACGTTTTCCTGTACTCACCACCAGAAATGCGACGAAAAAACCACTAGTGTGCATGGTTTGTTGATTTGCACGTTGTGTCACACACTCGTTTTGTTCAAGTTGCAAAAATACACAACAGTGAAAGTTGAAGTTGGAAAACGTCAAAAAGACACAGAAGACATGTTCCGAGCGTTTCAGGAGGAAACGCCCAATTTTTTTTGCAACGATTAGGATCTATTTAGTAATTTCTGTTTGCGGTGTGCGATTTGAGACGATAAAAACGCGGCAAATGTGTTCGGTTCAAAATGTGTAAATGCAGCTGAAATCATAGCTCGCTGATTGGCTGTATTGCGAGTCTGTGTGACCCGATCCAGCGCACCAGCCAGTCAGCATATCGCAAATGCTTCGACTGCAGTAAACAAGTTTGTTTTTCAACGGAAAAATATAAACAGGTTTCTCTGTTTCATTCGCTTCTATTCATGACGACACATACAACTGTAGTGTAAAAACTGCACATTTTTTTACCAGTTCAGTATTAGAAATTTGACTGCCTTTTGAGGTCGTCTTTTTAATTCATAAAATCTTAGTGTACACCTGCTGCGGTGGTTCATTTTATCTCCGGGGGGGGGGGGGGGGTGGGGGGGGGGGGGGGGAGAGGGGAGAAGGAGAGGAAGAGGGAGAGGAGGAGGGAGGGGGAGAGTGGAGGGGGGAGAGGATGGTGAGATGTAGGAAGAGATAAGGAATGGAAGAGGTTGTTTTGTGTGATAGAGGAGGAAGGGGGGGAGATAAAGGGGAGGAGGATAGAATGTGTTGTTTGGGGGAGGGTGTAGAGGAATAAGGGGTTGGGATTTAGAAGTTGTTTGTTTTAGGTGGGGTGAGTAGGGTTTGTGGGTGTTTTGGGGTGGGTGGAGAGAGAGAATAGGGGTTGAGGATATAGAGTTTTGTTTTTTAGAGGTTAGAGAGGGGAGAGATATTATGAGTTGGGTTTGTTGTTAGTGTGTTTGATTTTGGGGAGGTTAGGGAGGGGATTAGGGGGTGTTTTGGGTTTTAGAAGTGTTGTTTGAATGAAGTGTGAGAGATTGTTTTATGTATTTTTGAATTAAGGTTGTTTTGTTGTTAAAACGAATTGTTTTTTTATTTTTTTAAGGAATGGCGATTGAAAATGTGAGAATTGAAAAGCTAACCAAACAAGATTAATTTTAAACTTTAGCGGGATGGCTGTTATTGATGTGATCAGAGGAGATTGTTTTTTTGATACTTTAAACGGGAAGGACAGTGGAATGCAACTGATTAGAAAAGAATGAAAGGACAAATAAGCGACATTGAAAAGCTAATAAATGCGAGAATTGATTTTGATACTTTAATAGGGAATGGCAGTTGTTTGTTGCTGATTAAAAAGGTTGTGGATTTTGAGTCCGCGTCGTTGGCAAGGTCAAAAGGGGAAAACCAACTCAAAAATAATAGTTGTATTTATCAGCTAACCGTGCCGTAGGCACGGGTCAATTTGCTAGTAAATAAAATAGCGCGATCACGAACCGACAACATCAGACAGCGCACAACGGCCACGATTGACATTCAGGCACGATTAAATTAAGCAAGAGAAAGCAAAATAAACACGGCACAGTTGCTTTTCTTTTCTTCATCGCAGTTTTTCTCTCTTGTTTTTTTTTTCTCTTTTTTTTCTTTTTTTTCTTTTTTTTTGTTATTTTTTTGTTTATGGGCTTTTGTTTTTCCTGTGCCATCCCAAATACAGCTAACAGCAAGTGATGAGCAACAGCAAGCAAGTAACAGTGCTAGTTAACAAAAAGAATACCCTGAACACAAAAGCCACAAGAGCACACAGAAAAAACGCGAGATAAAAAGAGCTGTGACATGGACACACACTTGCACCAGATACAAGAAAAAAGAAAACAACACGAAACGTCGCACAAAAGAGCACATGTGATTCAAAACAAAAACGCAATCACATTCAGTTGAACATGTTTCAAAACAAAACAAAACAAAACAAAGAGTGCTGGCGGCTGGGCGGACTCTCCTGTCTATTCCAATGCAGCAGAAAATTTACCAAAGACAAATGAATGAATTTTTTTATATTCCTGTGTTTTGAGACGCCTCCGAAAACTGGCTGTAGTTGGTGAGGTGACAGTTTCATCAGACAAAAGATTCCAGAGATGTATGGTCCTAACGCACCAAAAAATTTTCCTGATAGTGGTCTTGTTTCTGGGAACTGCGAGTTTGAGTGAATGACCTCGAGTACCTGTTCCGGTTTGTTGAAAAATAAAGAAATCGTTCAGAAAGGGAACGAAAGTAACAGAATGGATAAATTTGTAAACCATGGTAAGGTCTGAAATGTGTCTTTGAATTATAATAGGGAGTAAGCCAGTTTGGTGAAGCCTGTCCTGGTATGATGTGTTCATTTCATAGCCGAGTAAATATTTTGTAAAAGATCTTTGTGGAGATTCAACAAGCTTATTTAGACCTATTAGAGATGAAGACCAAACAGTTGGGCAAAAATTTAGGTGGGGCAGGGCGAGTGTTTTGAACAGACGCAGCCTGAAACTTTTTGTTCTAATGCGGAAGCAGTGCTTGATGGTGCCAACTATGCTATTTGCTTTTTTGACAACGGTCCGAATATGGTCATTGAAACTCAAGGATTCATCAACAAGTACACCTAGATCTCTAATTGCTGGTGTTGATTCAATAGTTTTATTGTCTATTGTATATTGGAAATGAGGATTTTTCTTGGGTCCCACGTGGAGAATCCTTGTTTTTGAGACAGATAAATCGAGGGAGTTAAGCTTCATCCAGTTGTTTAAAGCATCAAGATCGCTTTGGATTGCAGCTCTGTCCTTCCAGTGATACACTTCTCTGTAAATTTTAACGTCATCAGCATACAAAACACATTTAGAGTGCGATATCACTTGAGGGAGGTCATTAATGAACAGCGCAAAAAGAACTGGTCCCAGTACGCTACCTTGGGGCACTCCGGAGGTAACCTCAACAGGTTTTGATTTAGCAGTGTTGATACGAACCCACTGGGATCGATTTTGAAGGTAGGCTTTAATCCAGTTCAACAAATAATGTTTAATTCCAAGATCCCATAGTTTTTGAAGAAGAATGCAGTGTGAAACCGTATCGAAAGCTTTCGAGATATCCAAATAGACAACGTCAGTTCCAAAACCATCATCAAGGGATTTTGTCCAGTCATTTAGACATAGTAAGAGTTGAGTCTCCACACTGCGTCCAGGAATGAAACCAAACTGGTAGGGGGAAAAGATGTTCTCTTGTAAGCAAAAACTAATCAGTTCATCCCTTATAATTTTTTCTAAAACTTTGCATACATTTGAAGTTAGAGATATCGGTCGGTAATTATGCAAATAAGGGCTGCTAACTTTTTTCGGGATAGGTTGAACGACAGCTTGCCTCCAAAAATCGGGAACCTCGCTTCTATGCAAGGATGCATCCATGATCATAGAGAGGGGTTCGGCTAAACTAGCAGACAGTTTTTTCAAGAAAATTTGAGGAAACGCCCAATTTTTTTTGCAACGATTAGGATCTATTTAGTAATTTCTGTTTGCGGTGTGCGATTTGAGACGATAAAAACGCGGCAAATGTGTTCGGTTCAAAATGTGTAAATGCAGCTGAAATCATAGCTCGCTGATTGGCTGTATTGCGAGTCTGTGTGACCCGATCCAGCGCACCAGCCAGTCAATATACCGCAAATGCTTCGACTGCAGTAAACAAGTTTGTTTTTCAACGGAAAAATATAAACAGGTTTCTCTGTTTCATTCGCTTCTATTCATGACGACACATACAACTGTAGTGTAAAAACTGCACATTTTTTTACCAGTTCAGTATTAGAAATTTGACTGCCTTTTGAGGTCGTCTTTTTAATTCATAAAATCTTAGTGTACACCTGCTGCGGTGGTTCATTTTTATTCATTTTCCATGGCAAAAATGATTTACATGTTCATATTTCAGTCGGTTCGTGGGTCATATAGTCATATTGTAAAGTGTGGTGGCAAGTTTAATGGCAAGAAATGTTTTTAATGCAGAGCATCAACAGTTCAAAAGTTTGGAAGCGAAGCTCCGAGTTTGAAGAACTACATTTTATTTGTATGTGATTAAGGTTGGCATACGTAGGAAATGAAACCGTTTTTTCCAAAGAAGGTTTTCTTTTTGGTTTTTTATTCAAATAACCGGTTTTTACCTTAAAAATTTTCGGAAATTTTAGTAGTTGAAAACTGTTGGACAATTGCATTTTGCAAAAATAAAAAACTGCGTCAAACTCAATTTTTTAAAAACTTCTCCCCACTTAGCAACACTAATTTCCACTGTATTTCTGATTAATTGGTTCCGAAGGCCGAGTTATAGAAACTTAGTGCTGGGAAAAATTGCGAAATAAAACGGTTTTAAAACGGAAATAAAACCGTTTTTTTTCCTGAAAATATAAAAACCGGTTTTTACCATCCCTGTGTGTCACCACAGTCAAACTCTTAATTATAGGGAATCAGCTGATTGGTCGGTATAATCACGTGATGCATGCTTTCTGTACAAACCTAACTCCGCCCCACAGCAACTTCTGCGCAGAAAGCATGCATCACGTGATAACCAACGACCACGCTGATTCCCCATAATTTCGAGTTCGGCTCTAAAGACAAGTTACCTATTTCAAACCCACTGACGCAAAAAAAGAAGCAATAAACTGAAGACATATGTATCAATCAAATCATAGCGTGTTGGACTTGTTCGGCTTTTGTGGCGCGCAGTAGTTTTCACAGACTGAAAAGTAAACAAAACGCAGATTTAAAATTTTCAAACACTTCCTGCCAATATATAAATCATGCAGCTCTGTCCACCCACGACCCACCCACAATAGAATCTCTTGTGGTCTTGTTGCTGTGGTTGCTCCTATCAAAAGAACACGATATGTTCTTGTTTTATACGGTTTCTCGCGATTTGTCCATAACGGATACCGCTGCTAAATGAGAAAACTGATCCTAAAGGCCCATTCATGCAAGCGCGCGCTGAAGCGCGCTGACGCGCGCTGACCAGCTTCATCATGAATGAAGAAATGAAGCTGCGTCAGCCGCTGCGGCTTTTTAGGTTTTTTGCCCATTCACGAACGCGCGCGCTGAAGCGCGCTGAAGCGCGCTGACGCGCTTCATCATGAATGATGAAGCGGCCTGAAGTGAAGCTGCGTCAGCCGCTGCGGCTTTTTAGGTTTTTTGTCCATTCACGAACGCGCGCGCTGAAGCGCGCTGAAGCGCGCTGACCAGCTTCATCATGAATGAAGAAATGAAGCTGCGTCAGCCGCTGCGGCTTTTGATGTCCGGACCCCAAATGCCGCAGCGGCTTGTCTGAAAAATGAAACGTATTTGCATAATTTCTGCGCTTTCAATTGTGATAGATGCAGACCAAAAAGGGAATGAATTTAATTGTGGTAAAATTAATTAATTGAGGAATACAGTAAGTTTTATTGTGCTGCGTTTGTGAAAGAAACCAACAGATAAAAACGATAAAAACAACTGGGCTAAGACGGGTTTCGAACTTTGGCCTCTGTGCTGACAGGCACAACATGTTACCACTGCACTATAGTAGTTGACAGGTGGGAATCTCTCTAGGTGTTTGTTCATTAAATGTCGTTCAGTTTTATCGTTTTGTGCTGTTGTCTGTGTTGTCTCCGTACGTGCTGTTTAGTACACACTATATACCGCTTCGATTCGTTGTTTTCGCCGTTTCAGTGAATGTTTTGATCTTTTGATTTGTGCAACATTCACTAATCATGTGCTGCCGTTGAGGAAACTAGAATGTTCAGTCAAAATGCAGAAATCGTACAAAATTGTTCATAAAAACTGTATTTTGCGGTGTAGCTTTCAAAGTTTTTCTTCACTTCGAAAGTCCATTTCACAATTTTTCAATAAATATGCGCCTAAGATCAGAAAACTTTTGGTGTGAAACCATAAAAAACAGTACAAAAAAGCATTCTGAATGAATTTGACCCTTTTTGCAGTTTGCAAGGCAGCCGGTGTAATGAAGCAAAGCTAGCAAAGCTTGTTCTTGCGGGCTGCACACCGGTTTTAAGGGCTGCGCAAATCAGTACCCCACACCGTCGCACGGGTACAGTTCACATAAATTTCACATAAATTTCTTGCACTACTTTTATGCTTTGTTGAGTATTCGTATTCTCACTGTCACACTTATTTTGAGACTAATTACGCTATACAATACTGTTCAGAATCTGTCAGAAAAGTACTAAATGATTTAACAAAAAAGTCTTGCAACATTTGTGAAAGATTGTCACTGACAGCAACAATCAGCGATTTTGCACACACAAATTTGATGTCCGGACATCAAATGCCGCAGCGGCTGACGCAGCTTCATTTCATCATTCATGATAGCGCACTTCAGCGCGCGTCAGCGCGCTTCAGCGCGCGCGTTCGTGAATGGGCAAAAAACCTAAAAAGCCGCAGCGGCTGACGCAGCTTCATTTCTTCATTCACGATGAAGCTGGTCAGCGCGCTTCAGCGCGCTTCAGCGCGCGCGTCCGTGAATGCGCATGTGCTCCAAAACTGAAGCGCGCTGACGCACGCTGAAGCGCGCTGTTTTTTTGCTTCGTGAATGTGTAGCAAAGTGAAGCGCGTCAGCGCGCTTCAGCGCGCTTCAACCTCCATGAATGGCGCTTAACCGAATGCAACTAAAAATTCTCATTGCAGTTTTAACGTTCAATTGGCTTTTCCAGCTTTTTGTCATGCATTTTTTTTTAATTTTACACTGAAACTCACACTTCTTGTCGTAGACATACGGTGTCATGTAATACTTCATGGCATCACAGTTTTCTTGCGCCTCTTTTACGTCAACGTTGCACTCGCAATCTTCAATGCATTGCTGCCAATAGCATTCGTCCGGAACTCTGAAAGAAAAAAGTTTCTCATGTACAGGTAGGTGTCACACACGGTGTAAACCACCCTCGTGGCCTGAGTGGTAGCGTGCAAGACTCGTTTTCTGTGCGTTCGGGTGATCGAGCCCTTGCCAAGATGTGTATAGGCACTTAATGACAGGGAAAACTCGATAGACGCCCTACTCGACGGCGGTTCTGTACGCTTTTCTGGGTTAGCCCTGTTTAAAACGTCGTCGTCGCTAAAGTAATCGTTTGTTCGACTGTAAAAGACTATACTGTTATCTGCTGTTATTGAACGAATATTTTACACAAAAAGGAATGCGAGCCAGAAACTTCCACAACGTCACGTCGTTGGTACCACATACCACTGAAAAAACATTTGGTAACACTTTAGGCAACCGGAAAGAGGTTGATACGGTTAAGCCAACACGTGATTATAAAACAACAGCCTCTTAAAAGCTTATTTATCAATTTTGCAAGCAAATTTTCAATTGGTGTCCCCTAAAATGTTGCCTGCTAACGTTTTCTCAGTGCCTTACATCATGTTGTTGCATTTCACGTAATCGCTTCTGTCGCTGCAAATGCTCATTCCGGGACACCTGAATGATTATTTATCTTATATGCAAGACTTTACGGTATTCAGTTCATAATGAATCTACAAAGGCCCGTTTATACCTGACGTATGCAGACGTACGTCAGGTATAAACGGTAATATGCAATAACACAAGACCTAAAGTGACGTGACGTGCCGTACATGCATACTTCTGTATGAACGGCAGTATGCAATAACGCGGCACCTAAAGTGACGTGACGTGCCGTGCCATACGTCAGGTATAAACGGGCCTCAACGTCTCACCATTTTGATGGTACTGGAAAAAACTCCACTGGTTCTTCGTCATCTGGTGGCAGTTGCTTGTGGCATTCGGTCGGGAGTTTTTTCTTGATACAGTTGAATAGTGGCACACCCATCCATTCGGCGACCCGTGGCGGCATGTTTGAGACGCGATGCTTCTGGAGAGAAATCGATTCGAAACCAGTATAGAACCAATCTGTAACCCACCCACATCACCACCGAAGCGACTATTGTAGAATTTCAAAAAAACTTGAAATCTCCAGCATGAATGAAATGAACCAGTCATTTCGTTTCCTTCTCGACTGCACGCTCACAAACCTTTTTGTGGCGTACTTCAATTTTCATTTTGTTGTTGTCTGTATATTTTGGCGTTGTTGTCGGAGGCGTACACATGAAAAAAAATCCAAAAATAAAAAACTCTGTGTGTGGTCATTGTTGGGTCAAAATGGTCACTATTTTTGCGTAAAACACTGCCGTCCAATATGGCTTATCAAATGAAATTAAAGTTTTGTTTGAAATTTCATTTACAACCGGAAAAGATGCGCATTTGCAACAGTGAAAAAATCCGGCTTCGCATTCTGTGGCGAACTGGTTGTTAAAATGTTTGATTTTTAGGCTCCAATAAGCGTATATACACCCGACTGTAGCCAATCAGCTGGTGAGACCTAACAAACTCAACCAACAAACTTGAAGTCTTGTTCGCATTTCGCAACCTTTGCGCTTTCATCCTCATAGCACTGGTCTTTCTCAGTCATCGCAGCGCGACATTTCTCGGAGCGTTTGCAGTGTGCAACGGAGAATGCCTGTCATAACTGGAAAATTAGCACGCTGAACGCTGATTGGTTACGATAAAAAAGCTGTTTGACTCTGCAGTTTTTTGCGTTCATCTTTTCGTCGCAGATGGTTACAAAAAAATGTTACCTTTCACGATAAAATTAAGCGCTGCAGAGGCGCATAAAACAGCCAATCAGCGTACAGGCACTGGAAAAATTCTCAACTTACTGCGATTACCAACGCTGAAAATAGCAACCAAGTTTTCATGTTGTTTTGTTTTCACATGAGACAACTAGCAAATGGCGATCAGAAGACGATTACAGTTACAAGAAAAAAGGGCGTGTCTGGGCCAGGGCGGATGCTTTTTTTGCTGTTTACTAGCAGTTCACACTTGTTTACTGCAATGATGCCAGCATTTTTTTCATCCAAAAACGGGGAAAAACTTTTTTACAACGAAATGTAGTTTTTAGTGAAGAAATGCGTGAAATTTCCTGAATTTTTAAGCAAAAACATGCAAGGTCTCATTATGCACTGGCGATTGGCATAATTTGGATTCCTTTGCTGTCGAATCCACCTTGCCCGGAAGCAGCTACGAACTATTATCTTTCTTATTGGTAGTTTGATTCGTCACATTGCTTTGATTTTTTTATAATGTCAACAGTCTTCAAAACGTACTTTTATCAAAGCACACACGGGTCGGCTCACAAACATGAGTTGCCCACGGTAACTGATGACTTTATCGAAACTAAAATACCGTAAAAAATGACCAGAGAAACGCTTTCACACAACACACAACTATTAAACTTTTGCATCGATATCATGGCGAAAATGGAAAACATGAATTCTGAATTCAACAATGCCGTTTGGCTGCATCGTGCGTGTTGGACCAATCAGCACGTTCAATTTTTTTTATTTCGTTGGTTGCACATGCAATGCACATACAATACACATACATACATACATACAATTGTTCGAAACAGGGACAATATTAAAAAATGTAAAATACAGTCGAAAACTTTTCAAGAAATCTCTTTGGACCGGCCAAAACAGTGAAAGAAGTGAATATCGCAGAAAAGAAAACAATGCCAAGCACACAAACAAACTCGCGCTACTACTTCACAGTATTCTCCGAATTGGTATTATAGTCCCGAGACTCAATGCGCGCTTAGATAGGTAAGCAGTTTCATGTATGACGCGGGAATTCAAAATTGGCAAAATGATCAGAGTCGCCTGAATAGGGCAGAGTCACTTCAGTCAATATTGAAACTTGTTTCCTTTCTACGTCTGCACACGCATTGAGTCGCAGAACCTTAACAATTGATAATAGTCGTGTAAATAAATTGCCACCGAGGAAAAAATTGATATGCCTCGCTCGTCAACAGCGACACCGCAGCAACAAACAACGTGTACTCGTGAAAAAAAGGTGAACACCAAAAACCATTCTCCGGTGTCACAACGGTTGCGCCTTGTTGTCGACGACAACTTCCAACAGCGGCGTCGACGCAGAATCACGCTGAGCTGGTGGCTCGGTGGAAGTAAAGTTGCGATCCGCAAAACCGGCACTCCTCGAGTTCGAGTGCCTCGAGTTAATCGTGAACGTGGCAGTCTGCCAGGTGAGACCGTCGCCATCGGGCGCGTGAGCGGACGGCCACAAAATGTGCCGCCATAATGTTCGACCAGTGCCGCAATGGACGCCGAGAAAGCGACGCCAATTCTCGCGCCAACCAAAGTCGTACGGATTACGGTAGACCTGAACAAGAGGAGGGAGTACGGTAGACCCGAGCAAGAGGAGGGATTACGGTAGACTTGAACAAGAGGAGGGAGTACGGTAGATTTAAACAAGAGGGAGTACGGTAGATACCAGCAAGAGGATGGATTACGGTAGACTTGAACAAAAGGAGGGATTACGGTAGACTGAACAAGAGCAGGGATTACGGTAGATTTGAACAATAGGAGGGATTACGGTAGATTTGAACAAGAGAAGGGATTACGGTAGACTTGAATGCGGAGAAATGATGAACGTTTGTTAGTTACAAAAACAAAGGCCTGTGTGAAAAAGCGAATTGGCTGGTTAAAAAAGAATTATGGTATGCTTGTTGAAACCTGTCACTGTTTTCGCAGAATACAGAGCAGGCGAAACGTTGAATTACTTAGAAGAACTAATGCCAGGGTTTGGTTGAAATCAGACACCTGAATTGATGGTTATGTCTTCTTGCAACTCCGATCCCAAAAAACCGTCAGATTTCTGAATCACTGTATCCTGACTAGAGTATCAATAAGGACAATTGGAGCAAGACCGTATTGAGACAAAAACACGATAATCAGCCGAGCCCCGTGGATCCGGAGTTTTGAACTAGCCGTAACCCTCAGCACCCCTCCTCCACCTTATTCTGTCGTTTCCATTGGTCGCGCGTTTCAGCGTTGATGTGCTGCTCGATGCTCGTCTCGCCCTTCGAGATCAGGCGCATATGCCACAGCAACAGACCTCCTAGTCCGATGACCATACCGACCGAGACTAGGAACACCAGCAGAATGCAGTTCTGCGCGTAAACAATGATTGTTGTCGGTAACAAAATAAACCAGCACAACATCGTGGGGCAAAAATTGGGCCAGCGAAAAACTGGGTAAAACGGTTCTTTTGGGTAAAAACGGTTATTTACCCGGATTTGGCAAAAAAAACCGTTTCCACCAGCCCCTACCTGCGCCGAGAGTTTCGCCAGCGTTCTCGTTTCGTTGTTGTCCGAATGTGTTTCGTTCGAGTTTCCAGTCGGGCTCGCATCATTCACAGAGTCGACCGCAATCTCCTGCCACTGTGCCGGATCGTCGCACAGCAGACGCGCGTAGAACAGACGCGACCACAGACGGGCACACCATTCCGGGTCGTCCGGCTTGACCGCGAGAGACGGTTTTTTTCTTTCAGAAGTCTTTTCTTCTTTACAATCTGACTGTTTCTATATTGCGGTAGTTTGTTCGAATAAACCGTGGGGTAGGACGGGCAAAAAGCTAGAAACTCGTCCTATTTTTTCCTTTTTCGGAAACAAAACGGATTCGATTTTTTCATCTCCAAGTACACCGTTCATACAAGTCTAAAAATAGTCAGAGGCAAGGAAAAGTTCTGATTTTTTACAGGTAAAAACAGTTTTATTATTCAGTTGGCTTTTATAAACCGGAACGTTACAAAAAAACGGTTTTGCACTGGTTGGTCAGCCGAGTGCGCTTGCCAGACGTTGTGTGCTTTGAAATGTTGTGGAGATTTGAACTAAAAAAAACACCGTTTAATAGTGAGAGCTGAGGATGTCAATAAAACCACTTTTCACTGACATCCTCAATCTCAGCCAAAACAGAAAACAAAACAAAAACCCCGAAACAGAAAATTCAACTGACGTCGCCATGCCAATAATGCTCAACGAATGTGGACCACATCCCGACGGTGATCAGTAAACAGCCAGCCCACATGTACAGGATGGTGAGAAAGAAGTAACGATGATTGTAATGGCCGACGCATTGGTTCAGCCATGCTGCAACGTGAAACACACACAAAAACGGCGCTATTTGAAGATTTCCTTATTTTTTGTTTTTATTCAATTTGAAGCACGCCCACCTCTCCTTTTTTTATTTCCTTAAGCTTGGTATCTCCTAATTGTGTCTTTCTTGGACAAACAATCTGTTTTGCCAGAATCTGCACGGAGTTGGACGACTTCGTGCGGGAAGTTCGCCTGGCCTGGCCTGGCCTGTTGGCCTGGCCGAAATGCAGAGAACCACCATACAAATTGGTTGATTTGTAATGAAAAGGAGTCGCGCTAATTGGTCGAACTTCAATTCACAAAAAAACTGCAAAATGTTTTTTTTTCAAACCGACTACTGATCGAGCCAATTGTTCGCAATAAAAATAAATAAACAACAAAACCAATTTAATCCACACCTTCAAAAAAATGAAAGAAACACTCACGACAGTGATGGTCCATCTTGAGGACACACCTCGCACAGACACTGCAATGGTGCGTCCGCGGCGGCTTCGGCGCAATACAGTGCTTGCACATGCCAACCACTTGGTCGATTTTGCGCTGCTAAAAAAACGGGAATGAATCAATCGTTTGTGTGTGTGTGTGGTTCTTTTACCCATACAGTCAAGTCAAACTCTAAAATATAGGGACAAAGCTGATTGGTTGGTGATCGTGATGCATGCATTCTGTGCAAACCAAACTCCGCCTCTCTGTAGCAATGCCTGCACGGAAAGCATGCATGCACGTGATCACCAACCAATCAAAGCTGATTTCCTGATCCTATATTTTAAAGTTCGACTGTAGATTTGATTTTCTGTTGTCGCTCGGCTGATTTGAAGACTGTGCCGTTTTTCATTGCACGAACACGTGTTGCTCAGTGTGATGCTACACACACACACGAAACAAACACACTGGCAGTCGCTCATGCGTTGCCGGTGTGCCACGCGCGCTGGTGGGTGCCTGTGTGTTTGGGTGACTTGGCCCTTTCGTTGCGTGTTGCTCCACTCGCCAACCGCAAAACGACAACAACAACAACAACAGAAAAGCGATCCCCAGAAACAGAACACCCACGCAAATCCGGTTCGCTTACCGTTGGCACGAAACCTGGTCCCGTCTTGTAGGCCATTGAATAGTTGAACATGGTGTTCAAGAGCAGCCAATGGCCGAGTGCAAGGTAGACACAGATTTCGAAGTAGGATTTGAACTGAATTTCGTAGGGAATGACAACCAGGAACACAAGCGTCACCACCAGACCGATCATGCTGATCAGGAAACCGACGAACATCTGCAGGAAGAAGGATTTTCTTTTATTATTCTATTTTTTTCATTATTTGAAGCGTGCCCATTTGTCGATTTCGGACACCTGATGACAGAAAGTCATCCTTGTGGCCTGGTGGTAGCGAGGGTTTTTCTGTGCGCTCGGGAACTCGGGCCCCGTCGAGTGGTGTATGAGCACTTGATGACAGAGAAAACTCGATGGGCGCCTTTTCTGGGCGAGCCCTGGCGCTAAAACAACGCCGAAAATCCCCATCAGCAACAAAATCAGGTGGGCTTAACGAGTGTTGGACGGTTTATCACCTCAACCCGAGTGGTCCAATGCTCTCGCCACGTGACGGGAGGGGACAATTGGTGTCTAAAGTCTTAGACCAGCGCTAAAAAACCGTGCACTTTCTTTGCCTCACATTGCCATATTTCAATCTGACGATGCAGAGTCACAAACAAACCACACAAATCTTACCCTCACACTGCCACGCGCGCAGCGCAACATCGCGCTACGTGCCAGTGTGTTTGTTTGGTGATGTGCAATATTAAAAATGAAACGCAAAAGTGTGTGTGAACGAAAAAGTGTGCGGCCTTGAGATCTGAAAGTTAGCCACTGCACACATCGGCAACCAACGAGACACCGTGTAAAAACCATCCGATTCATGATTCCATGGATTACACAAACGCACCGGACCAAATTTTCGGACATAATTTTCAACGATCCAAAACACTGGCGCCATGACGGTGTCCAGGCAATAGTTTCGGCCGAAATGATCGTTGTAGAACAGCGAATAGGCGACAATTCCAAGACGCCGCCGCAGCCGCTGACAGCCGCAGCACCGCGCTGTCCCGTCCAGAATCTGCCGCAGTGGCAGCAGTCGAAAACGGCTCATGATTTTGATTGGAATTTATTCGTTTTTTAAAGTGAGATTCTCTCTTGTCTTTTTTTGGCAGTGGCTATTGAGTAGGGTTGTTAAAAAAAACAAAAATCGTCATTTTTGTTAAAAAAAAAAATTAAAAAAAAAATTTCAAAAATCAAAGTTGTGCTAAATCAATCAGGGAGTCCGAAGAACCACATATGATATGCAAGCGCCTCCCGAATGACTCCCGTATGGCGGAACTTTGCAGATTTTGTTTTGGTGACCTCAATTACCCCTTTTCCAAACCGTCACCATGCCTCTTCTTGTGTTTTGACCTCCAAAACGTCACTAATTGTCCCCAGCTAAGCTAATGCTAAAGTGAAGACAAACATACCGCCTTGAAATTCGATCAATTCTTCTGATGGTGTCGCGACGACACGACACGAAGCAGCAACCAGACAACGTAGCGCTTGCAAACGGAGCAGCGAGCACAATCGGACGCTCTGCGAGGCGAATCGTCACATTATCTGCATCGGAAATGGTAGGCTAAGCTTTGGGACGCTCAAAAACTTCATCGCAGATGTTGTCGAAGCCTAAAATCAGTCGGTAAAACGGCCCAAAATCGACTGCTAAAGGTTTTACGAGGTATAATCAAAGAAAATTTTTGTTGAACTTTCGAAAAATTGTGCCAAAATTGAGGTTTTCAGAGCATATTAGAGGAAAATTTTTCGAATTTTTTTTTTTAAATCGGCATTTTTGTTTTTTTAATCACTTTTTAAAAAAAAATTTTTCATTTTTGTTTAACAACCCTACTATTGAGCAATAATTGTCTTGATATCTATCACTGGGCTGCCATTGGAGCATTACCGTATTACCTCTATTAAACCCCCATGGGGGTTTATTTCTTCAGCGACTTCTGGGGGTGGGGGTTTATTTTTGGGGGGGGGATTATTTTTGGGGGGGGGTTTATTTGGAAACCATTTTAGGGGTGGGCAAAATGGCAAAAATACCTTCCATGGCAGGAAGGAAGTCGCAGAAACTTCTACTTTTCACAGAGATTTCCTTTGGTAACAGCCTTTTGTAATGAAATTACCGCCAACTCATCCCTTTGGGGCCTTTGGTAGCACAATTTCACCAATGTCACTGCATTCAGCCACTGAATTCGCTAGGTATGTGTTTCAAACAGGTTTCTAATAAACCCCCATGGGGGTTTATTTTTGGGGGGGGGATTATTTGGAAACTTGTCGAGGGGGTGGGGGTTTATTTTTGGGGGGGGGTTTAATTTTGGGGGGGGGTTTAATAGAGGTAATACGGTATCTGTGTGGTGTCAGGAATGGAAACAACACATCCTTGCTTGCAACGGGCTGAATTCGAACCGTTCACCGTTATTGGACAAAAACCAATCATCGTGCCAGATTTGAATATGTTCAGACGATTTCATCGTTTAAGTTATGTAAAGAACAACAAGTTCATAAACGATTACCATGCCAAATGAAGCAGTTATCCTGTGAAAACAGTCGGTTCAAAAAACCCATTTTTTCTGTTGATACCAAAAAAACCAAACCAAGCTGACTTGATTGGTGCAAAACGTTTATTCTGATGTGAAAGCAACGCAATTTTTAAAACATTTCACTCAGAGAACGGGTTGAAATGAAGCAACAGTAACAAACAATAACTATCAGTAACAATAAACTTTAACACACAGACCCCCATCTAATTTGAGAACAACTATCGGAATTTGAAGAGCTACAAAAATTCGCATTTCCACGAACATTGACTAGCACAATCACAGAAACAAAGCTTTGAAAAAAGTACACATTTTTTTTGTCAGAAAAAATGACTGTGATTGATTTTTGAGCTAAAACTATCAAATCACCCGAAAAACACAACAGTTCCTATTTCACTGTTTTTTCATCACACAAAAAACAACATCTCAAAAAAAGCGTCAACAATCAAAGCTAACAAAATACAAAACTCCAAAGATCACTGCTTCAAATACCCGTCGTAAACCAGCGGCAGCGCGTCATCGTCGTCGCTGTTGTCATTGTTGTTCAGTCTGGGGCTTTCTTGCGCCATCATGTGCAGCTTTAGTGCCGCCGAATAGACGTTGTTCAGATAGCCACCGATACCTGAGAAAAAGCTGTTCTCATGACTACAGGGTGCCCCAAAAACACGGTTCTCGTACAGGCTGGCCGTCTAAATAGGACAATTCTTGTCCTCTCAATCAAGGCGAGATTAGTCACAGACTAGGAGTGGCATTTCTCAGCAATGCCAAGTCATTTGCGAATCGTGTGCGCAAATGGATAGTGAACAAACAGAATAGCACGAATAATCAGTTCAATTTTAGGAAACAGATCGTCAAATTCGACACACAATTGGGTTTCTGAACGTTTTTTTCATTCAAATTTCACGCGCTCCTTGCACCCTGAAGAAATCTGCCATGTTTAATTGGTCATTCCGCATTTACTTTACCACGAGTGGAACTACTTTTGCGGAGCTCACCCATCGATAACCACCAAAAAATAGCGATCTGATGATGGATAATATTGACCAGCAGTATCATTTCAGCACAGCAAATGCCAACAACACCAAGCCAGCAATTTACAAAACAGCAGACAATCAACATGGCGCACAAACAAGTCGGGCACCGAAATAAACGCACCATATTTCACCATCCATTTATAAGCGGCGGTCGGGAAGGGCGCTTGCGGGTCGTCGACGTACGTCAGCACGTAATCCATGCCCGGCTGGAAAGTGTGTTCAAGCGATGAAAACTCAATTTTCACTCTTGTAGAGATGAAAGTACCAATTTCTTTGTCACACTTCCACCAAGTTTTCATGTTTTTTTTGGTTTTTCAAAATACTCTCTAGTATTTCGTAAAAATCGCACCAACCTCGTGCAAGCGTCGATGCGGCCGAATGACCATCTCGGACGAATACAGGCGTACTCGGACGAAACCGCCGCCGGAGTCCGGCGGCACGGCCGGATGATCGACCGCTCTCGTCGCGATCGTGCACAGATTGCGACAGCGGTCGACGCACGCACGTCGCACGAACACGTACTCGCGGGCGCTCATCGGGAACTGGGCGAAAAGGCGTTCGGACGGAATTACGGTGGCGGCCGAAAGTGTTGCAACGCTGCGCGCGGGTGTGCTGTGTGTTGCATCAACCTAACCTTTCGACCTAACGTTGCCCACCAATTCTTATAATAGCGTTTGTACGGCTGGTGCAACACGCGCGCAAAACACAGCACACACGCGCGCAGCGTTGCAACGCTTTTGGCCGCCACTGTAGATAGAGCCTCATTCAGCAAGCAGTGCTTGGTGATTGCGTAGCTATCTATCATGTTTTTTTTAAAACAGCGACCCGGTCGGTAAATACTGCATCACGAATGCCGCCTAGCAAAACACGTGCTGGAAATGCGGAACTACGAACGAGACTCACAACGACCCCCGTGTGGGTCACTTCGTAATTCTCCCCGCACGGAAAGTCATGTTGTCATTGTCAAAGTCACCACACACGCACGGGAATTTCATGTTGTCATTGTCAAAGTCACCACACACGCACGGGAATTTCATGTTGTCAAAGTCAAAGTCACCCACACGCAAGGGAACCTCACAAGAACATCATGGTTGTCTCACCCCGCATACGTTACCGTAAAGTCGTCATGATCTTCCCAACGACATTCCCGTTGTTGTGTACCAGGTGATGTTCATTTTCTCGTAAAAACGTTGACAAAACGACATCGTGTCAGCAATATAGCGTCTAGCGTGTTCAGGAATTTTTGTTCGTCTGAAAAATGAGCAGCCGACGACGAGAAGAGCACCGAGCACCAACCGGAAAGTGCGACACCCATCGGATCACTTCGGCGCCTCCGCCGCCGGCCTCCGCTGGTGCGGTGTCTCGTTCGACGACGTCCAACGCGAGCACCAGTTTATCCCACTGTTTGCGGTAGTCGAGATCGATCTGGACAAAGCACAACACGGTGCAGACAAGGTTTTTCGTTGTAAAATTTGTTTGTTTTCACCTGTCACTTTTTTGCACGGAATGAAGAATGTGTGGATCGGGACCGGGTTTGATTGAAATCAACCACCCCCATATGTGCGTAAATATGTCTTCCTTGCAAGTTGCAACACCGGTCTCGTAGGCGGTGGCATTCTGCGAAAAACAGCGACAGGTTAAAACAAACATAAATTATAGGGAACTCTAAATTATAGGGAATCAGCGTCATCGTTGGTGATCACGTGCATGCATGCTGTCTGTGCGCAGCAATCGTTGTAGGGGGCGGAGTTTTGGTTTGCACAGAAAGCATGCGCATCACCTGTGATCACCAACCAATCAGCTGATTCCCTATAATTTAGAGTTCCGACTGTGTACGACGGCACATATAAAAGGACGACGAAATGGAACTCGGTTGCGCGTTACGCTTTACTTCACTGAGATCAAGAACCTTCACGAAGAAGAAGAAAAACACTCCTCGGATAAGTGTAACGAACGAGCAATAAAAAAAAAACAAACCTGAGCGATGAAAAACGCCGACGCCGGCACGTCGTGATAGGTGCCGGTGCATTTGTACTCGCACGCGTACGCATGTCCGGCGAGCGGACGACGCCAGCAGCGGAACTGCGGCTCGTCAATGATCAGTTGCCAATCTGGAACGGTTTTTTTTTTGCTAGTTTCGCACAATTTTGCCCCTTTTTGTGGATTGGCTGGCACGGGCACACGAACGTGCATACATACAGTACATACTTGCCAATCAAAGATGACCTGATTCTGAATGACTGTGTTGTTGTGTTGAATGATTTTGATTGATCGTGTTGTGTTTGAATCAAAATTGAGCGCGTCACCACACGTTCAGTGATGAAATTGTGCGCTGCAAGTTGAACATAGCTGTCTGTCAGCATTGCTGGTTTGCCGTGCTCGTGCACTGATTGCCTGTCTCTCCAATGAAATTGGCAAAAGTATTGAGACAAGGACTTCAGGTTAGTAAACTACGGTTCTTATCAACGTGCTTGCACACGGTGATGGATTTTCAAGGAAATACGATATCTACATTACAAACATTAAGGAAAACGTCTCTAGTAGTATGCCGTGCACTGCAGAATAAAACTGAACTGAACTGAAACATTTGCATTTGTTGTTGTTTGTTGCCCCCTTTTTATCCTTACCCAACGCCCTTGGGGAAAGGCAGTGTCGCAATTTTTTATTGTCCACCACATGGGCTGCGACGTTAGAACCAGTTTTTCTGCTTTTGAAGTGGGCGTTGGGCAAGCTGCGCTGGTATGCATGGGCGCGATGTCATTAAGTTGCTCGCCACCGGAACAGCAATCTTGTGAATCAAGAAAGCCGACGTTTATGCTGCCGAACCATTAAGCCCCACGCAACCCGGGGCAGCCGAGTGGTCACGAGCGGATTCGAACCCGGGCCTTCCGATTGGAAGTCCCAAGTGCTATCCACTCAGCCACTCAGCCGGCAAACATTTGCATTTCGCGCCGTCGGAAGGAGTGCATGCAGCTTTGAAACGAACGATACTACAGTCGAACTGTAAATTATAGGGAATCAGCCTCAGCAGCGTAGTCGGTGGTGATCACGTGATCATCAATTTCTGTGCAGGCATTGCCGTGTGGGGCGGAGTTTGGTTTGCATAGACAGCACGCATGCACGTGATCACCAACCAATCAGCTGATTCCCTATGAATTAGAGTGCGACTGTAAACAAGACAACAGCAGCCAATCAGCGTGTTTTGCTGGACTGCAGAAGACCTGACAATAAAGATGACGAGTGTACTGGTGCTGATGAGCCATTGGTGCCTTCATTGCTGCACGCTTCATGCCCGTTTTGGTTGGCGCCATTATTTGCGCCAGAATTCGCACCCAGTTCGTTGATCAGTCGGACACAGCTGCGATAAAAAAAACTGCGGTTTTTAAATTGCCGCTGGAATTGTGCGAGTGACGCAATTCAGCAGCAGCATGACGTATTCCATGCTTCTTTTACCACTTTGCGGCTTGCAGTTCATATGCAGCCGAGAGCAGACTGGTGCTGGTGTGCAACCGTAACTGTGCATTACATAATGTTCGCTGTTTGCGGTTTCGCCAGGTGGACGCATACCGCGGTGCCCCCCTGGCTCGTCAGTGCGACGGACAGTTCTGCTGTACAGTCTAACTCTCTGAATTACAGGCTGTCAGCTGATTTGTTAGCGACCACGTGGTGGTGATGCTTTTCTGTGCAAAGACAGACTCCACCTCCACAACAATGCCTACACCAGAACGCATCGTGTGATCACCACCGACCAATCAGCTGAGAATCCATAATTTATAGTTCGACTGTACCACTGACTGATTAATTCTTTTGAATGACATCCACAAAATAATCTATAATATATGAACAAAAAAACTGAAACAAAGCAAAACCCAATTGCTCAAACGGACCGATCCACGTCGTCGTCGGTGATTCCATCGCGCGCGAACGAGAATCCGGCGATCGTGGCGCCCAGCAGCACTCGCTGTCGTTGTCGCATCAAGTGCCCCTTCACCAATCGACATCGCGCCATTTGTCGCGCGAAATACTCGTGAAAATGGCGACAGAAAAAATTGCTGAGCGAAACATTCCGCGCAACGAGCATCTTCGATCGCAGCAACAGGATCGCTCGATAACACCAGACGAACGAACGCAACTCAAGACGGAGCTTTCGCAGTCGTTGCCGGATGGGGCCGCTGCTGGGCTTCGGCGCGGTGGCGACGCTTGTTGTGTTGTTTTGCGTCGCTTGAAGTCGGTTTTTCACGCCGCCGGTATTTTTCCATTTCCATCGAAGGCCGCCGCCGCCGAGTTTTCCGGTTTTCAGATTTGTTGAAATGCATCGATGGTAATAGCTGCCGTTTGTGATCGTGTGATTGGCGAACAAGAATGCCAGCAGTCGCATCGTTGCGGTCGCTCAGCTTAATCAGCAAACAAAAATCAAAATTAAAAAAACAAAAACCGATAGGGCAAAAAATGCTGAAAGGGAACATGTTGAAAATGCTGAAAATGTTCAACACTTTTTATAGTGATATGGAATTGTTTGTTTCACTTATTTTTGAATAATTTTTGTCATTATCTTAATCACCATGTGTTTTGCAGGCGGTACTGCGTGTTCAATAAAAGTTGAGTTGAAGTGGAAAGTTTGGTTGGCCTATTAGTCTAAACTACCGTAACCCTTGAGAGCCATTCCGAAATTTCTTTTTTTTTTTGAAAAATGAAAACAACGCTTTTATTAAAACAACGGCGATTTGTATATGTCAGTGAACGACGAAAAGAAAGAAAATTGGGCCAACACACACAAACCCACGAGCCGCCGACATACATTTTGTTCAACGACGCCGACGAACGTCGCCTTCCACTGAAGCTGACATTGGTCGCGTTGTCTTAACTTCCTGTATTGCAAAGGAGATCTTGCGCTTGACGAGACTGAAAAAATGATTGTGACAATGCCACAACAGTGCTCAGATTGCTTGCGCAACCTGAAGATTGACTCACTGACAATCACTTTTTTGGATTTGCCTCAGCTACTTTTAGGTTTTGCAACAAAACAAGATCAAAAATCGAAACACAAAAACAACTTTAGCTTCACAGATTGCGACTCACGTAGCATCAAATGCGGGATAGAATCAGGTAGAATAGAATCAAATAGAATCAATCAAGCATGACACTTTTATTTGACGAATTTTAATGAAGCAATCACAGTCAGATAATTGTGCAAATCACGTTCAAGTCTTTGGAATTCTTTTAAAATCAGCAAAACACAGTTGTTCAGTTGCATGGTATGATTCATATCTTGATAGGTTTCCAAAAAATAGTCACTGAGGCGTTTTTAGGCTTTGTCTAAAATTAAAAGAAAACAATCACACTGTTTTTGGGAATTCTGACTTGACTTGACACAACCACAAACTTGACAGTTTCTGAAGTTGTCAGGCTGACAGTCTGACATCGATCAGCATCGATCATCGATCCGGCAATCACAATCAACCGATCTTGCCCATGAACAAAGATGTTATTGTTTGTTGTTCGTAAGGATAGTCAACAATAGAAAACCAAAAGAAAACTCTAATTCCAAAAACCCACATCGAATAAAGCCGCAGTGAAAAAGGAATCTGACCTTGACCATTGACCAAACCGTTCAATTTGGGTCTGTTCCGACCGGGCGTGGCTTGACCGAGCCTGCTCCGACCGCTGATAAAATTTAGCGGGTCTCCTTCGAACGGCCTGATTTGACCGGACCTGGATTGACTGCCTGCCATAAAATGCAACAGCGGCTGACGCCATTTATGTGCAACGAGATCTGAAAAAAATCGAGACGTCAACTTTTTAGACAGACAGTGCTGTGCCGAAATTAGAAATATCAATCCAATCACTGGCGGACGAGGTTGACCATGGCCTTGATTTCGTCACGACAATTCGCTGGTGCACTTGGCTGCTCTCGCAGTGTCGCTGACTCAGGGCGGCCAGTAGAGTGGATAACAGGTGATGCGTTTGAGCGTTTCGCTGGTGACGGTAAATGCTTGCCAAGACTAGCGGATGTTTTGTGGGCGATGAGTGGGCGACGCAGGGCCACGGGCTGTGTCTGCGTGGGTCGAAGGCATCCGGGCGCAGGGGCACTGCCAGCAATTGTCAATGGAGCTGCGTGATCGTCTTGCATAGCCCTATGGCGTCACCAGCACAGCACCTGTTTTGTCTTGTTTGCCATTGTTCAACTACTCACGCTCGCTCACCCATTGAGTCACGGCCCATCTTCTCATGCGTCCTTCGCTGATCGGCTTCCTCATCATTATAGACATCTTTCAGTTTCGCCGTCGTCGCACGTGCCACCGACTTGCTGTCCCACGTCTGCGGCGCGTTTTTCAGCGTCGCCACCAGCGGTTTATCGGAGTGCATTGGTTTCACGATTTTCGCACCACCCGACATTGATTTCGACTGTACTTTAGTCTCAAGTGTCACGAGTTTGACGTTCGTGGATGTGAGTCCGACCTACTTGTTTGAGAGCTGTCCCCAGCCGGCTGCTAGCTATCAATCACTTCATAAAGTCCACTTCCCCCGCATTTCCCCGGCCGGAAGGTCGTTTATGACCAATAAATTCGCATTTTTCTGGTGTTCCTGGTGCACGATTGGAGTGACCTGCGGCTGCTGCTGCTGATGACCGCCACCGTCGTTGTGGTGGTTGATTATGGTTCGGAATTGGCGACGTTGGCGGACGAGGTGGCGACGAGTCTCCAATTGGCGGTAGTGTCATTCGCAGAGAGACTGGCGGTGTCAGTGGCGGTTGGCAACTGCGCTGAATACGGTCGACGGGAATGATGGTGCTGTGGTGGTGTGCGTGCGAGTTGATGGCTGCCGATGAGCAGTGGAGTGCTTCGTTGAGGGCTGTGATGCACTAGCTGCACCGATGTAGCTCGTGTTGTCGTAGTCAGGGTGTTTCCTCCCACCCCCAAAATTTTTTGTTGCGATTTCAGGGGCTGAAACCGTGACAGAAGGGGGGTTTTCGGGTACGCTGAGTTCAAAAATCTTATTTACAAGTTTGCCCGACGCTTCTACTGTGCCCTAAACGCGTATGCCATGGGGATGAGGAGGGAAAATTCCTTGATAATCAATTTTAAATGAAAAAACGCACCACAAGGAACCTGAAATCCTGTTACAAATACAAATCGGGGTCGCTGAGTCCGAATATGACGTTTATTTTGCCATACGAATTACTCCGCGCCCTAAAAACGGCCTCTATAGGGACGGAAAGGGAAAAAATGAAAAAAATCGGAAACTAGTCAAAGAAATTTTAAAACTAAGCCATAAACACAAATCGAGGTCGCTGAGTCTGAATATGACGTTCACTTTGTTATACGAATTACTCCGCACCCTAAAAACAACTTTTATAGGGAAGAACAGAAAAAAAATTAAAAGAATCGGAAATTAGTCAAAAAATCTGAAAACTAAGCCATAAACACAACTCGAGGTCGCTGAGTCCGAATATAACGTTTATTTTGCTATACGAATTACTCCGCACCCCAAAAACAGCCTCTATACGGACGAAAAGAGAAAAAACAAAAAAAAATCGGAAACTAGTAAAAAAATCTGAAAACTAAGCCATAAACACAAATCGAGGTCGCTGAGTCCGAATATAACGTTTATTTTGCCATACGAATTACTCCGCACCCTAAAAACAACTTCTATAGGGACGAAAAGGGAAAAAATAAAAAAAATCGGAAACTAGTAAAAAAATCTGAAAACTAAGCCATAAACACAAATCGAGGTCGCTGAGTCCGAATATAACGTTCATTTTGCTATTCGAATTACTCCTCGCTTCAAAAACGACCTTTATAGGAACGAAAAGGGAAAAAAATTAAAAAATCAAAAACTAGTCAAAAAATTGAAAACTGGAAATCGGTTTTAGGGTGCAGAATAAATCTTATGGCAAAATAAACGTCATATTCGGACTCAGCAGCCTCGATTTGTGTTTATGGCTCAGTTTTCAAATTTTTTGACCAGTTTTCAATTTTTTTCATTTTTCCCCCTTTTCGTTCTTATAAAACCGTTTTTAAAGCGAGCAGTAATTAGTATGGCAAAATAAACGTTATATTCGGACTCAGCGACCTCGATTTGTGTTTCTGATTTAGTTTCCAGCTTTTTTGGCTAGTTTCCGATTTTTTCAATTTTTTTTCTTTTCCGTCCCTATAGAGGCCGTTTTTAGGGCCCGGAGTAATTCGTATAAAAAATAAAGGTTACATTCGGACTCAGCGACCTTGATTTGTGTTTATGGCTTATTTTTCAGATTTTTTTTACTAGTTTCCGATTTTTTTTAATTTTTTTCCTTTTTGTTTCTATAGAGGCTGTTTTTAGGGTGCGGAATAATTCGTATGGCACAATAAACGTTATATTCGGACTCAGCGACCTCGATTTGTGTTTATGACTTAGTTTTCAAATTTTTTTGACTAGTTTTCAATTTTTTTCCCCTTTTCGTCTCTATAGAGGTTGTTTTTAGGGTGCGGAGTAATTCTTATGGCAAAATAAACGTCATATTCGGACTCAGCGACCTCGATTTGTGTTTATGGCTTAGTTATCAGATTTTTTTTATTAGTTTCCGATTTTTTCAATTTTTTCCTTTCCGTCCCTATAAAGGCCGTTTTTAGGGCGCGGAGTAATTCGTGTAACAAAATAAACGTCATATTCGGACTCAGCGACCTCGATTTGTGTTTATGGTTTAGTTTTCAGATTTTTTTGATTAGTTTCCGATTTTTTCATTTTTTTTCTTTCCGTCCCTATAGAGGCCGTTTTTAGGGCGCGGAGTAATTCGTATTGAAAAATAAACGTCATATTCGGACTCAGCGATTTTGATTTGTATTTGTTACAGGATTTCAGGTTCTTTGTGACGCGTTTTTTTATTTAAATTTAATTATCAAGGAATTTTCCCTCCTCATCCCCATGGCATACGCGTTTAGGGCACAATAGAAGCGTCGGGCAAACTTCCAAAAAATAAGATTTTTGAACTCAGCGTACCCGAAAACCCCCTTCTGTTACGGTTTCAGCCCCTGAAATCGCAACAAAAAAATTTGGGGGTGGGAGGAAACACCCTGGTCGTAGTTGCCCGTCGTGCTGCTGGACGCCACCGCTTGCTCACCGTGGTGCACGTCTGCAAAATGGAAGTTATTGTTGTTGATCTTGTTGAATAATGAGTTTGGAAATACAGGGATCTGACGGTGTTGTATTTTTGTATTTGTGCATTTCATGCAACTTTCCTTCTAGACACACCTTCCTTTTTTAGTCCTGCACCTAGGTTTTTTTTCTCAAAAAGTCGGTTCTGCAATTTGCAGAAATTCGGCAAAAAATTTCTGCAAATGAAATTTGGTTTCTGCAAATTTCAAAAACATGACGAAAATGGCGTTTGTGCTTGTTTAATGTCATTTTTTGTGTTCTGAGCATCATTTCTTAACGATGCTCGGAATTGCAGTTGCCAATTGTATCGTTTTACCGCAGAATTTTTCAGAAAAGATTCAAAAAAAATAAATGGAACACCATACCAAACCAGATTGCCAAACCAACCAAATCACCAATCATTCGATTTAAACTAAACTTAACAACACATCAATGATAATCAAATGAAACCCCTCATTGCTCAAATTCCTCAATCAAAGCGATGACTTCGGTCGGTTCGACGTCCTCAAAGGTGCAGTTCACTTTGTTCGGCTTGATTTTGCATCGCCTTTGTTTTCATCCCCAGATACTGCATGCTTGTCCTGTAGTTGTACTCGGACCAGGGCATTGAATTCGCTCGCATTTGAGTCGTTTCCATTCGTCAGCGATACTGCCCTTGTCCGGCAAAATTGATGAATAAAACTGGTGCAGATACAGCAGATCGGCATTTCCGTACGCCAGCAGCTGTTTAGATCTATCTGTCTCAGAAGGTAGAATATTTTGGCAGCCTTCAGAACGGCTCGTCTTCGAATCGGTTGCTGAGATTCTCGACAAGCTCGACGACAAACTTGCGTATCTCCGCCAATGTCTTATTTTTTGCATCTTCTATCGGGTGGATGATGGATCAGGATCACTATCACTTCATTCTAATTCCAAACAGAAAGCCTAACAGAAAACAATAACTCGATTTGACCTGATTCTGTTTTATTTTTCGAATTCGAAATACCCCGATTTTATTTACGAAGGTAAAACAAAACGCCAATCATTGCGCTACAGCAACCGCCGAAACAGCTGTTTTTGACTAAAAACAGCTGTTTCATGCTGATGTGAAATTTCAGTCATGCGCGAAGCACAAAATGAAAGTTGCAGAACCAAAGTTTGCATGCAAATCTGTTTCTGCAATTTGCAGAAATCTGCTGAAAAATTTCTGCAAACGGTCCAAAATTTCTGCAAAAAACCGATGTTTTTCTGCAAAAAAAACCCTGGACCTGCTCTGGAACTTGGACTTTTTATCAAAACATTTTTGTAATATGCAATAGCACAAATTTGCTGGTTGACAAATTTGATTTGAATGCCCCCCCCCCCAAAATTGCATCTATCTCTATTTGGTTGCAAAATCCACGCAAAAGCAAATCGTTGGTGACATGGACAAGGTGGAGTGCGACACGTACACGTTTGTCAAATGGCTTAGCTCCACTTCGCAAACCTTCATCGTTCGAACGTTTGAGCTCGACCTCTCCATGACACGGCAAATCTAAAAAAACATGAATTCAGCAAAATCGAGCAAAATTGTGTGGAACGAAAAACATATAAACAGCACTGTCCGTGGCGTTGCTTGCGACGCGACGTTGATTGAACGTTGATTGGCCAGATCAGGAAACGATAGGTCGCATTCGCATCGCAGTCATTCTGCCTGCCTAAATCAACGTATCACGTATTCACTTCGCGGTGACGACGGCGCCATGTTTCACGTTCGACACAGCAAAATTCAGTTTTCGTTTGACGATTTTTGTTTTTTCAACAACCCTACCTCCGCCTGTAATTTTGTTGTTGATAAATGCATGGTTTAAATAATGAACTGCTGTTTCTTCCATTCTAATTCTAATCCACTATTACAGCGGTCCAAAAACTGATTCTGCAAAAAAGCAGAAAAGTGAAAAAGTGAACAGTTTTTTTGTCTCGTTTCTGTTTGATTTTGTTCTGTTTGTTCTTGGTCGTTATAGTACATCTGTCTATGTTCAGGAGTGCGGTGCGTGCGGGATATGCACTCAGCCAACGGTACGGTACGTGCGATCGCAACGCTTCATTATGATATGCACCTGCCCCGCATCCGCATTGCTCAATGCTCATGATCCACTAGCGCGCGTGCACACGCTCCGCACTCAACATAAACTCGTTCAAAACGCAGTTATTTTCATTCCTGCTTTCTTAAAAAGGCTTGGCTTAGGTTAGGATTAGGTTAGGAACAGGTTTTGCTTAAGATTAGACGTAGGTTTGGTTTTAGGTTTAGGTCCGTTTTAGCAATGTCCGAGAACATCAATCGTGGAGCGTGAGTTAACTGGAGCGTAATATCATAAAACGTGCCAACCCGTGCGATGCGATGATCATGATCCCGTTTAGACTATTAGGATACCGGGGTAGGTTTGTTAAACAAAAATGAAATTTTTTTTTTTAAAAAAAAGTGATTAAAAAAAAAACAAAAATGCCGATTTTTTTTTTAAAAAAAAAATTCGAAAAATTTTCCTCCAATATGCTCTGAAAACCTCAATTTTGGCACAATTTTTCGAAAGTTCAACAAAAATTTTCTTTGATTATACCTCGTAAAACCTTTAGCAGTCGATTTTGGACCGTTTTACCGACTGATTTTAGGCTTCGACAACATCTGCGATGAAGTTTTTGAGCGTCCCAAAGCTTAGCCTACCATTTCCGATGCAGATAAGGTGACGATTAGCCTCGCAGAGCGTCCGATTGTGCTCGCTGCACCGTTTGCAAGCGCTACGTTGTCTGGTTGCTGCTTCGTGTCGTGTCGTCGCGACCGTGCGCCTACAACTTTAAACGGAGCAGAGCAAATCCCATCCCTCCTTGATTGTTCAGGCAACATAAATAAACTGGACTGAGACTAGGAGTACTTTCCGATTTGCGGTTTCATTCGTTTTTGAACGCTTCTTTGCAGTTATTTGTGTTGCTTTTGATTGTTTCACATAAAGTTTGTGGAATTTTGAGTCAGCAATAAATTTCTGATCTTGTTGTGGGCCTCCGACAACGACGACGACGACAGAGCACAATAATCCTGAAATTGTGATACATCTTCTCTTCTTTTTTTACAACAACAACACAATTCAGAATTTCTGACTACTGGCTTTGCTGGGAAAGGAATGACGCGCAGGCGCAAAGTGTGATTGAATGGAAAATATATCATTGAAAAAACATTCAAGATTCATTCATTCATTCATTGTATTTCATTGCCTCGACGAAAATATTCAAAAATTTGATTGATTTGGAGAACGAGAATTGTTTCGGTCAGTGTTTTAGACAAACAATAAACCTGACGATTAATCAATTCTTGCTTTTCAATCATGAAATGAACTCAAATAGTGAATCATCGATTGAATGCTGCAACTAAGATTGTGCGATCTGTGGACTGTGACGCAAAGACACTAAAAGGTGAGTTTTTAGTTTCTTTTGCTTTAAATTGTGTCATAGTTGTTCTAGGGGGGGGGGGGGGCTGGGGGCCTACAAGACTTCCTGTTTCAGTCTCAATGTTTTTCAGAAGTGATAAAAACATAAATACTCGGATTTTTGTTGTAGTGTCGTGAGAAAAACACGTTTTTTTGGTTTTGGCTTCGTAACTCACCAACCTATGAACCGACTGAGCTAAAAATTGGCACAAATCTAAGTTTGACTTTTATTATTGTTTAAAATTTCAGCTCAATCGGTTCAGCGGTTTGCGAGATACAGCTTGTCAAAGTGTGGGATACTACTTCAGGGCCACTCTGTATATCGCCCCCCCCCCCAACCCCTCGGCTCTGGAACTGGAACAACTATGAATTGTGTGAGTTATTCAATCAAATATTTTTGCTTCTCATTTGGGCCAGTTTTATAAAACTTAGCAGTCCAATAGTGCTCCACCACTGAGCGCCTGAACAAATTCATGAGACAAATTTTGATTTCCTCCCTCACATCGCGTTAAGAGCTGGCATATTGGTGAATCGGTTTAAGAGAAAAACGGCACTGGGATGTGTTATTCATTCAGGAGCTCAGTGGTGTAGCACCATTGGACAATTAAGCTTTTATAAAATTGGCCCGATCAAAACTGACTAGTTTGATAGTTGAACATTTTTATTCACTTTTTCACTGTTCAATGAAAAAACGGGTTCTATGAAAGTGAATAGTGAACAGTGAATAGTAAAAAGTGAATAATGAGTAATATCATTTTTTTAAGTTCTGCGACTGAATGCCTGTGCAGACGTGGAAAGAAAATTAGTTTCAATCTTTATGTGGCAATTCAAAGTCGCCTAAGTGACTTGTGTGTAGGGGACTCGGATCACTTCACCAATTTTGAAATCCCGCGTCATCCATGAAACTGTTTACCTATCTATGCGCGCATTGAGTTGCGGGCAGGGTTTTTTCGTCAAATTTTTCTTGCGTCAATTGACGCAAACGGTCAAAAAATTTTGCGTCAGCACATTTTTTTTGCGTCAATATGATACCAGTCTAAATCGAACGAGTAACGATAAAGAAGCAATATTTCTGCGTCATTCATCACTAAAAGTAGCGTTTTTTACGCCTGTGGTCAAACAACATACCGATTTTGGCATTTGACAACCCCTGCTGCGCAGAAACAAAGCTTTACGGGGCCTAGGCTTTTTGTAATGGCTTCTCAATTTCTAGACTTGATTTTTAGATCTGTAGAGCGTCTATGACGACACCTGTTCAGACTTGTTCAGTTCAGATTAGAAACAGAACGGAGCTAACAAAAGGTGGAGCTAGGTGGAAGCTAGCTCAGGATAGGAGCTAGGTGAACCTAGAAACGGTCAAAAGAAAATAATACGCCACGGTGTTGTTACATCGAACCGTCAACATAACACTGAACAACAATATTGAAAACAAACAATGAATCAGCTGACCATGCCATCCATCACATTTGCATGACATGCATTGTCAGACAAAAAGTCCGTGGTCTGCGCCGAAGGCGCGGAAAAAATTTCAATCAGTGCATAAATGAACTAAAAATGGCCTTATGACGTCCTCGAAATTTGTTTGCGTCAGCTGACGCAAACGGCCGAATTTGTTTGCGTCAGCCCAAATTATTTTTCGTCATTGACGCACGATTTTGCGTCAAAAAGAACTCTGGTTGCGGGACCAAAATATTTCACTGTTCATTTTTGTAAAGTTCTATTTTCGATATAAAAGACTCTTCAACTGTTCAACTATTCACAAAAATCTTACAAGTCAAAAACGTTGAAGTCCTTTTTTCAGCAGACTTGAACTGAAAAAAGGCAAGGTTTTGTTTATTTATGTTTTTCTGACAAAATTGAAAGCAGACGGTGTGATATTTTTGGTCTCTGCGTGGGTTTTATAGTCTCGTTGTCACTCATCTGTTCTTCACATGATTTTTGGAGTACTACACCCATGTTTTTGTCGGTGGTGCGCCATTTTTGGCCTATGCTTATTTTTTTAGCAGATTAATAATTTTCTGTTGGTTTTGAGCTTTCAAATGGCAAATTCAGTAAAAAAATAGTAAAAAACCAAAACAGAAAAGAAACTGAAATAAACATGTTTTTTGTTTCTGTTTCTTTTCTATTCAACTAATCAAAATTTCAATTTCAAATTCAATGGGCGCGCTAATTGAGCTTTTTAATGGACCAGACTTGACAGCAATTAAAACAATACAATTACAATTGTTCGTTCGATCCAGTGTGTTCGTTGACTAATCGTTTCTTTGTCTTGTTGTTCTCCTTGCACTGCATTTCCAAAACTCGATCTCAATTCAAAACATAAGGATCGAAAAAATTTTTTGAACGCCGAGGAAAACGCTAGATTTTTACATCAGAAGCGTCAGCGTCACTTTACGCTAATTCCGCCGGACGTACTGACCACTTCTATCTCGGTGCCGCGTGGACGACCTGCAGATGTCGATGCTAAGTTTGTTTTCACATCGTAATTTGGCCATTATGGGACGCTGATAAGCTCCATCGAGCTTATTGGACTAGTCAGTGAGCTAACTTCAAAAGCGGCCAATCAGCTGCCATTGATCTATGATCTGCTGTTCGAGTTCAGCTGCCTGTAGTGACATCACTACAAATCTGCCGGTTTAAGGACAACGAACGAATTTTTAACTTCCTGATTGGTTTGACACAAATTTGGCTTTCCAAATTTAAACAACTTTATGCAAGACAGCCTCTTCCGCGCCGCAACGTTCTGTTCCCGTCCTGCACGCCCCTTGTCCCGCACTGTCCAATCCCGCCACAACCGAAAAACCTGTTTCGAGCTGCAACGTTCGGTCCCCGTCCCGCAACCGAAAAACCTGTTCCCCAGTCAGTTTCTCGCAATACCAAAAGGACCTCTCCCCAAAAACAACACTGCAAAAAGCCAGAAATTCCAGAAAGCATAAAAACTTGTCTTGCTCACCTGATTTCAAGGATTTGTCAAACATTCTCAGTTGGCTTCAAGCAACTCACCATGTTGATTTTTTGTATTAATAAATTGGTAAAGTGTCATTTAGTAAGTCCGATAAGAGTCATACGACACATGATCGAAAAAATGAGTGTAAAATTGGCAGGATCCGAAAATGCAATCACTGCTCAATCAAACACCCATCATTTCAAATCAAGTTAAATGTTAGCCATTTCAACTGAATGTGCCAGTCAGTGCCAGTCCATTCGATCCATGCATCCAATCGATCAACAGTTGAAAATAAAAATTATCAATCCAAGTGATCGCCATCGCCATCCAGTGAACATCGTGGTTTGGCTTTGTATTCTAGCATTCATTTCAAATTCAATCAGATTAAGCTTCCTCCAGTTATCCATCTATTATTTTTATTTACTTCGACTGGAAAGCAGTAAGAAGAAGATGACGATGAAGAAGAAGAATAACCAGGCCGGGCCGGAGGGGCGCCCATTTTTTTCAAGCGACGAACGAAAAAACGGCATGCGGTCGATCCGGTACCGGTCGATCCGGTACGGTCGATCCGGTACCGGTCGATCCGGTACCGGTCGATCCGGTACCTGGCAATTTTCTAGGGCGGTCGATCCGGTACCGGTCGATCCGGTACTCGGTCGATCCGGTACCAATTGAAATTTTCAGCTGTTTTAGCATTCAATTCAATTTGTTTCTGACTCTGATTTGTTTTCCATTTTTCTTCGTTTCTCTCATTTTATCTGATGTCTGAAACATTTTACCGCAGGTTTTTTCGCGCGAAATATGAAAATAAAAACAACAGACATTTTTCCTCAACTCCAAAAGAGAACCGAATCAGTCTTCATATTTTTATTTTGTTCTCCTTTGTTGCTGAGCTGGTAATTTTGCAATCTTTCACCGTCTTGGAGCTTTATTCTTCTGGAAAATAGTTCAGAAAATAAAAAAAACATATGGTACACTTGTTTTGCTTTTTTCAGAATCAGATTACGATTACCAAAACCAACAAAGTGTCGCAAGTCGTCGTCGTCCAACAATCGTGTTCGGTTTCATGTCTTTCCGTGCTGCATAAATGTTTCGCAATCACCGAAACCAAAGAAAAATCGAAAACACAACGAATTGAACGCTAAAAACCCGTAAACAGCTGAAAATTTCAATTGGTACCGGATCGACCGAGTACCGGATCGACCGGTACCGGATCGACCGCCCTAGAAAATTGCCAGGTACCGGATCGACCGGTACCGGATCGACCGGTACCGGATCGACCGTACCGGATCGACCGGTACCGGATCGACCTACAGCCCGAAAAAACACAAACAAACCAAAAAAGACAAAATCTTTTGCTTTGCCGCTTGCTGGCTTTCATTTCATTCATTTCATTTGGATTGGATTGCGTTAATCTTCTTTTTCT